>OY720024.1:2147992-2249088 GCA_963082485.1 Eudonia mercurella | reverse complement strand
TAAACCGTTGGTCCCGGGTGCATTAGCAGTTGTTAACAACCACCAATCCGCGCTGGGCCCGCGTGATGGTTTATAGCCCGTTCTCCTTGTGGTGCTTCCGTGATGGTAATTACGTCAAAACTAGACTTTTACAGTAACTTGTATTTAAAAACTAACCTATTTTTTTTGTTATTCATTACAATATGTTGTTTACGAGAACGTTAAATATTTCTTAATCAAGGAAAATATTGTCAGTCATAAGTCCTTTTTATTCATACTGACTTAATTATTGTAAAGATTTCTGAATAGCATATTTCTTTATTCACCTAAACTGTAGATGTTATTTGTCTGTAGATCTTCCTGGGAATAAATAAAAAAGATATATTGTTTGCAAAATATGACTTCACCTTACTTTAAACATATTTTTAAAATAGTCTAATATTTTAAGTATGATGGAGGTTGAAATCAATCATCATCATCATCATCATCTCAGCCACAAAGACGTCCACTGCTGGACAAAGGCCTCCCTCAAGGATAAATAATTTTGAGGGGAATTTGCCATAATCGCCACGCTTGGCAGGCGGGTTGGCGATCGCAGTAAGGTGAGAATAATCACAGAGAGACGCTGCTGCCCATCCTCTGGAATGGTCCCATAGTCGCCTTCTACGACACCCACGGGAAGAATGGGGTGGTGCAATTCTTTACCCCCGGCACCACACGGAGGGCGGAAATCAATCAATTTAAACCTAACTAAGCACACATCAGTTTTAATTCTAAGCCCCGATTATATGTTGAAGATATTTGCAGTCGTGCAGCAGCATGGAGCACGGGCAGGCGATCTGCAGCGCCGCGCTGCAAGTGGTGCTGCGCGCGTTACAGCGCAACCAGAGCACCAGCGTGCTCCAACACATGCTCGCTAGCGTGCGCGCTTTCATCGTGCGGGTGAGCTACGTTACCCAATCAGAAAATAATTACGCACTTGTACTAAATGTGTTTAATATTATTTTCGGCAGACAGTTTGTGACTTTTAAATAAAACGAAATCAATTTAAAGACTTGAATCCCCTACCTTTTGCGAAATATTATTTTTACACTACGATATTTCTTCGCATTGAAGCTTAATGGTTGGGCCATTTATAATATTTAGATTTAGATAGGTAAATTATATTACTTTTTTTAATAAGTTTCTTATCGATATTTAGCACATGTAAATTAGTATAACATGTAAATTGTATATTTACGTGACGTAAGCGCCACAGTCCGTATTCGTTTCAAACTGTTTACAGTTAACCCTATAACAGACAGAACATGTTTGAATACCTCTGACTGTAAAAGGATTAAGTATTGGAAGAAATTGAAAAAACTAGGGGATACCTCCGTCCGAAAGTGTTATATAAGTTACTAAAAAAACGTGTCCACTTTTTTTATTTATTTATTTACAAACATGCTTACATTTAAGTTTTATAATAAAACTAAACACAAACGGTTTATATATTGCTGTAGACATTCGATGACGTCTATCGACGTTGCAAGTCGATTTATACTTGTATAAAACATAATAGGAAGTGTGAAATTATTTACACGTAAGCACCACGGGACTTAGGACGCCTTTTATTGTACAGACGCGTGCACATCGACCTATCCAAAACTGTCAAATTTCTTCAATACATTTCCAACCATATGCTTAAGGCATAACGTTCAAAGTCTATTGAAGAAATTTGACAGTTTGTGGTAGGTCGATGTGCACGCGTGTGTACTAATGTATAAATAAACTAGCTGACCCGACGGACTTTTTGACAGTTTCTATCATTGAGTTAAATATATATCAATGGTTTCCATGACAACAAAACAAACAAATCATTTTGTATTGGAAAATTAAATTGTCGTTTTTAGTATTTTGTTTAATACAATTTTTTTTAATATAGCCTATGTTACTCAGCGCTAATGTAGCATTCTAATGGTGAAAGAATTTTTTAAATCGGTCCAGTAGTTTTCGAGTTTATTCGTTGCAAACATACATATCACCGGATTAGAAATAGAAATAGAAATAGAAATAGAAATAGAAAAACATTTATTCAGTATCACAAAACAACATTCAGACAAATAAGTGAATACCTATTGTAATTCTAATGAGAAGTAATAAAGTTCTTTAACCATAAGTATTCATAACTTAATATACATGGTATATGATACTGAAAAGGCATCTTCTCAGCATGTGTTATAGCACTTCAATAATGCTACAACGCTGGTCTTCCGAAGATGCCCAGACTAGAGCTAAACTTAAACTAAGAAAAGAATAGAATAAAATAAAACACAAAACACCAAGCGGTGTTTTATGTTTCATTTCACTCACACCACCCAAATGATAGCTCATACACTTTGGTTACAATTGTGTAGTTAATTATTTACTGTTACATGGCTTAAACTAAAACTAAGAATAGTAATAGTAATAAAATAAAACATAAAACACCAAGCGGTGTTTTATGTTTCATTTCACTCACACCACCCAAATGATAGCTCATACACCCTGGTTACAATTGTGTAGTTAATTATTTACTGTCACATGGCTTAAACTAAAACTAAGAATAGTAATAGTAATAGTAATAAAATAAAACATAAAACACCAAGCGGTGTTTTATGTTTCATTTCACTCACACCACCCAAATGATAGCTCATACACCCTGGTTACAATTGTGTAGTTAATTATTTACCGTTACATGGCTTAAACTAAAACTAAGAATAGTAATAGTAGTAGTAATATGATAAAACATAAAACACCAAGCGGTGCTTTATGTTTCATTTCACTCACACCACCCAAATGAAAGCTCATACACTTTGGTTCATAATTGTGTAGTTAATTATTTACTGTTACATGGCAAACTATTTCTTATCTATGTCTTATAAATTATACAAATACAATTAAATATAAATATGCATATCAATACCTCCACAGCTAAATTGTTAAATTTTTAGATATACTACAATGAGTCCTTTTGCAAATTTAGAAGAAAATTCCTATATTTGTACTTAAAACTGCATAATGTGGAACATTTTTTAAAAGGTGGAGGGATGTTATTCCAGCATTTCGTGGCAGAGTACCGAAAACTGCCACGAAAGGCAGCTGTGCTGTGACTCGGACAACCAAGATGAGAGGCAGTTCTAATACGATTAGAAAATAACAACTTATCATACAAATACGAGGGTGATTTAGTTTGGACTATACTAAATAAGAGACACGCATAATGGAGCGAACGCCGTGACTGCATATTTATTAAATTACTTTGGTTTAGAAACGGAGTAATATGGGCTCTGCGTGGTATAGTGAAGCAAAAACGTGCACACGAATTTTGAACCCGCTGAATTAATTTTTTTGTGTATCCATACAGGCACTCACCTATGACTGTATCAGCATAATTGAGTTTTGATAGTATAAGTGTTTCACAAAGCTTGATTCTTAAATTGACATCCAAAAAGATCCTTATTTGATACAGCACCCTAAGCCTATAGTAGCAGTTTTTCACAGTCTCCAAGACATGATTATGAAACCGTAGCCTGCTGTCCATTAGAACTCCAAGATTGCGAGCTTCGGCTACTTGTTCGATATGTGAATTACCTATCTTAATAACAGGATTGAATTTATTTATGTTGCAAATTTGATTGGCGGAACCCAGCACGAGAAACTTAGATTTAAGCGGATTTAAAACCAAGCAATTTTTATTGGCCCATTTTTCAATAAAATCCAAGTCATCATTGATTTTATTGACAGCATTGACAACATTTGGTTTAAAGTGCAGATAAATTTGTAAATCATCAGCATACATATGATAATTACAGTTTTTAATACAAGCAGTCAAGTCAGTGATATAAAGCATAAATAATATCGGACCCAGTACAGATCCCTGCGGCACACCCCGGCCTAAAGGGGAGGGTTCTGAATAAGGATGATAGGATTAGAACATAAAAACAAATGATTGATAATTAAGATATACTTTATTGCTAAAATCTATAATTTGATGACAATGATAACTGATAAATGAATGCACCCGATCGCGATGATAATTGATTATGCACTAATTTAATGTGGTTCACAAGGCACGCGTTCGGCGGCGGCGCTCCTAGTGACAAAGGTTTTCTCTTTATAATATTAGTATAGATTTGCATTTACTTACACGCAGCTGGGATGGTCGTGCTGCGGCGAGGAGTGGGGCATCTGCCGCGTGCTGCTGCGGCACTGCGCCTCGCTGTCCGCGCACACGCGCGCGCACGCCAGCGCCACGCTCTACGCGCTCATGCGCCAGCACTACCAGCTCGGCAACGTACGTACCCACTACCCGCGCACACGCGCGCGCACGCCAGCGCCACGCTCTACGCGCTCATGCTCCAGCACTACCAGCTCGGCAACGTACGTACCCACTACCCGCGCACACGCGCGCGCACGCCAGCGCCACGCTCTACGCGCTCATGCTCCAGCACTACCAGCTCGGCAACGTACGTACCCACTACCCGCGCACACGCGCGCGCACGCCAGCGCCACGCTCTACGCGCTCATGCTCCAGCACTACCAGCTCGGCAACGTACGTACCCACTACCCGCGCACACGCGCGCGCACGCCAGCGCCACGCTCTACGCGCTCATGCGCCAGCACTACCAGCTCGGCAACGTACGTACCCACTACCCGCGCACACGCGCGCGCACGCCAGCGCCACGCTCTACGCGCTCATGCTCCAGCACTACCAGCTCGGCAACGTACGTACCCACTACCCGCGCACACGCGCGCGCACGCCAGCGCCACGCTCTACGCGCTCATGCTCCAGCACTACCAGCTCGGCAACGTACGTACCCACTACCCGCGCACACGCGCGCGCACGCCAGCGCCACGCTCTACGCGCTCATGCTCCAGCACTACCAGCTCGGCAACGTACGTACCCACTACCCGCGCACACGCGCGCGCACGCCAGCGCCACGCTCTACGCGCTCATGCGCCAGCACTACCAGCTCGGCAACGTACGTACCCACTACCCGCGCACACGCGCGCGCACGCCAGCGCCACGCTCTACGCGCTCATGCTCCAGCACTACCAGCTCGGCAACGTACGTACCCACTACCCGCGCACACGCGCGCGCACGCCAGCGCCACGCTCTACGCGCTCATGCTCCAGCACTACCAGCTCGGCAACGTACGTACCCACTACCCGCGCACACGCGCGCGCACGCCAGCGCCACGCTCTACGCGCTCATGCGCCAGCACTACCAGCTCGGCAACGTACGTACCCACTACCCGCGCACTACTGCTGGCGGGAGCGGGCTGTTGCATTTGCAATATCAACTAAATCATCATCGGTTTAGTTGGACCACTGTTCTCTTGTACTTTTGCACAAAAGATCCCGATGAGTCGAAGTGCTACGACAGAACCCACTAAGATAAGACCCATCTGTAGCAGCTAGTAATGACATAGTCATAGTTTAAAAGAATAGTTTTGCCTTTCGGACTACTCTTCTCACCGGTTAGTCTTTGTGAGTTCTTTAAGAGTTAAGTTTGGCGGAGTTCGAGAACTACGATGAATAATTTTTTTCATTACTAACTTATACAATCCAGTAGGCATTTATTTTCAGTAAGCTTTAATAAAAAATAAATTACGTTATGTACTTCTTTTTCGACTTCTTTACTTGTTTTTCACTAGATACTTTGATTTGTTATTTTTGCAATGAAAATATTATATTTCGCGTCGACGGACGACGTCTCTTCCAATCGAGTATTTCGTTAGCCGCATCGCCCTAGCAATGTTAAATCTCGTTATTTATAGTACCCGTACTGTAAATCTAACAAAAGGCATAAAACTACTTTCGCGGATCTACTTGCGTTTATTTTACACATCGATTTCGCCTTAACGTCTCTAACAAAGGATGTAACGTTCGCAGAACTTCAGCCGCGTGAAGATGCAGGTGACGATGTCGCTGTCGTCGCTGGTGGGCACGTCGGCCACGCTGAGCGAGGAGGCGCTGCGGCGCGCGCTCAAGACCGTGCTGCTGTACGCCGAGCAGGACCACGACCTCGCGCCCACCACCTTCCCAGAGCAGGTCACACTCACTCACCGACCTCACCGACCGACCGACCGGAGCCGACCGACCGACCGACCGACCGACCGACCGGGGCCGACCGCCTAACTCTCTCGCTTTCGATCGCTTTGAAGGCGAGGCGAGGAGGAGGCGTCATCTTGTCATTTCGAAAGGAATATGAAAGCGATATCGAAAGCTATAGGTTATAGCTTTTGATATTATTCGATATTATATTAGAAGGCGAGGCGAGGGTCTCGCCTTCAAAGCGATCTAAAGCGAAAGAGTTAGGCGGTTGGGGGGCAGGTCGCTTACGGCCCGACTATTAGTATCGTGCTCTTGTCATATATCTATATAATCCTTTACCTTTTAGAGAACTATTAATGGACCATGGAATAATTATCCTGAGGCGCTTGTTTATTTATTTAATTGAAAGGTTAGCCGACGTTTGTGTACAGACGCCTGCACGTCGACATATCCAAAACTGTTAAATTTCTTCGATAAATTTTCAACCTTAATACTAAGACGTAAAGTTCAAAGTTTATTGAGGAAAATTGTCAGTTAGTGATAGTCGGATGTGCAGGCGTGTGTACAATGAACTTACGTCTAATTTTATTTTCTTAGTTATTTTAGAACTAATTACCACAAATATTTAAAGTAAAACACAGCATGCTTTAAAAAGTGTGCTTAATAGTAAAATAAAAGAAAAATTTAAAGTTTACTTTTATAAGTTTTAGAGGACCGGATAAAATCAATTAAATATAAAGATTTAATGCCTAACCAATTGCAGATCGCGCCAAACTTCTAGTCCCTTCTGAAGTTGGCGCGATTCGCGTCGCAGTAATAAAAAATAGGCGTTGTACGATGTACGTACATGACATTCTGCATATTTTATATAGTTAGTTAATAAAATATAACAGACGCGGCAATAACTGTGACCCAGATCACGATCGCCAGCCGACCTTGGACGAATGCACTTTATCGTGACAATCATCTGTAATTTTAGTGTTTAATTAGAAGTCGATTTGACAACTCATTTTTGGCCTTTTTAATTGCACTCGCCTGCATTTGCATCTGCATCCTTTTACATTTACATTTTTGCATCTCGTTTGCAACCTGCATTACCACACATACATTTTTTTGGTCCTTCGATAAAAAGACATTGGATCAACCTTTTCGCGTTAGTTAAAGGCTTCGGGAAAGAGTTGTTTCGAAGTCCTGGATACAAACCAGTGACATCGCGAGTGATCGTAACCGCGTTTATTGCATAACTGCATTGCATCCGGACACGTCAGCGACGAGGCCATCTGCACAACCAGAGCAGCATATCCAGAAAGGAAGAGTTCCAGTTTATCAAGTAAGATCTTTCCATATTTCCGCTTGCAATGGAAGGCTTAATTGCGCGTCAAGCTCATGCTTTGGACGAAATTAAGAGGATCCACGCTAATTTTAAGAAAGATCCTAGTACTCGAAAAACGGAGGAGTATATTTTAAAACGTTTAGAAGCGTTAGATAACTTGAGGGGTGAATGTCAGCAAAATGACACCGAGTTGATGAAGGTAGAGGATCGGAGTCATCAGTACTACGTGGAAAGCATCATTCAGGTTATTAGGCAGTGGTATGAAGGGACACGTGAGGAGCTGACATCCTGGAAGGTGGCGAAGAGGAGCGAGCCGGCGCTGCTGAATGAAGGTAAACCCTCGACAAGTACCAATACTGGTGAGCAGTTTCATATCAAGTTTGACAGCACACAGTTTGACAGCCCAGACGGGAGAGTGACAGAACTACAGCAGAAACAGCATGCTCACTTTAGAGCATTCAATAGGTTAGTGAACACGCTTAAGGTAGATGAACTATCCGAAAAGTGGGAAATCGAGGATAAGTTGAAATGCATTGAGTCTCGCTGGAGCCCGATTGATCACGTTCACTTACAAATTGATGGTATATTGCAAGGAAAAGACTCTGGTTATTACAACATGTTTAACGAATTTGAATTAAATTACGAAGCATTGAAACGGCAATTGAATAAGAAGTTAAATTCATCGGTTAGTCAACAACAATCAATGCCTAAGATCGAAATTCCGATATTTAGTGGCAGTTGCACACACTGGCCGACGTTCATGGATTTATATTCTGAAGCCATACATAATAATAGCGCTCTCACTAAAACCCAGAAAATGCAACATTTGAAGGGAAAGTTGCGGGGCGAGGCTGAAAAGCTCGTCCAACATTTGCATGTTGCACCAGAAAATTATGACACGTGCTGGGAATTATTGTCTAACAGATACAATAATAGGCAACTTTTATTTACAAAGAATTTTCAATTGTTCATGCGGCAGCCCAGCATTCAAAAACAAAGCTCTTATGAATTAAAACGAATGTATGACACTACCATGGAAACTATTCATGCCATTCACAAACTAGGCGTTGACACATCGACATGGGACCCGATGTTAGTTCACGTATTATGCGATAAGCTCGATTCCGTTACATACACGGACTATATGCAATCTAGGACTAACGCAAGGGAATTGCCCAATTTTGACTTGTTTATGCAATTCATAGAGAGTAAATTCATAGCACTAGAGCCATTGCAACGAAAGAGATCAGAAATCGTTGTCAATAAGATTCCGTTTAAAACTCAGTTTAATTCATCTCATACATTTAAAAAAAATTATAATGGGGCAGACCGGCACGCTACGAAAAGTTCGGGTCATTTCCGTAATCCTACATGCAATGTAAACCAGGGCACTGTAACTTGTCCGCTTTGCAAAAATGAACATGCATTATTTCAATGCTCTAGATTTGCTGAAATGTCTAGTAAGGAGAAATTGCAATCTGTGTCAAAACTGAGAATATGTATTAATTGTTTATATATGCATACTAAGGGTTATTGTGGCTCGGATAAACGGTGCAAAGAATGCAATGAACCACATAACACCTTATTACATAATGCAATTACGAACTCGGAGCGAGCACCCATCCCGACAACAAATAGATCAGGGGGGCTTAGCAAAATAATGCAAAATAATTACATTTCCAACAACGATGATGAGATACTATTGGCTACTACATTAGTTCAGGTAGCCACAATTAGGGGCGAATATTTGACATTACGGGCCCTCGTGGATCAAGGTTCACAAATTACTCTCATCACCGAAAATGCAGCCCAGAGGTTAGGTTTACAAAGAGAAAAGTTAGACGCGAGTGTCTCGGGAGTTGGTACATTATCAAATAGGAGTAAGGGTAAAGTTAATTTAAATTGCAAATCACTATGCACCGACTATCAATTTAAAACTGATGCGTTAGTCATGACACGCGTTGTTAATAATTTACCGAATTCGTCCTTTGCCAAAAAACAGTTACCATACGTTTCAAATATTACCTTAGCCGATCCCGAATATAACGTTTCGAGACCCATAGATATTCTTTTTGATGCACACGTGTTCTCGGAAGTATTAATGAGCGGGTTAATCAAAGGTCAAGCAGGTCAGCCAATGGCTCAGCAGACACAACTAGGGTGGATATTGTCCGGGAACGTTAGAACATACAATTGCAACGTTATTACAAACAACATCGACGATCTGGCTAGATATTGGGAGGTAGAAGATATCCATGAAGACTCGACTAGTTCGATGACGTCACAAGAACAGTATTGCGAAGAGTTTTTCACTGCAACAACGAAACGGTTAGCAGACGGTCGGTATGAAGTTCGTTATCCGATGAAACCTAACTTTGAGGAGAAATTAGGTAAATCAAAGCATTTGGCGTTAGCCCAATACAAACAGTTGGAAGTTAAGTTAGATAAAAATACAGATTATTCAGAAAGTTATAGAAAATTCATGCAAGAATATTTAGACATGGGTCACATGAAGCCAAGTGCAGTAGATAAGGAACCAACATGTTACCTACCTCACCACGGAATTAAAATTAATCCAAAATCAAACGAGTATACTAGAAGCCGAAAATAACATTGTTCAGCGAAACGAACACCTTATGATAAAGCATCTGGATTTGATTAATAACCATCTGACAACCCTTGACACCGAGCTTCTTAACCAGAAGTCTAAGGATGATATGGCATTTTATGTTTTAACATCAATAATGGCTGCATAAAGCGTAATGTCGAATCTTAAATCTATACAACAAACTTTAATTAACACGTTGACAAATATGTACCAAGGTCACATAGATGTGCACTTATTATCGCCACGCCAATTGCAAAATGAATTAAATAAAATAGCTCGACATTTAGCGCAAAATCTGGCATTGCCTGACATTCAGGATAACATAAGAGATATATATAAGTTACTTAGGGTTCATAGTCGTATTACACAAAATTATCTAATAATGGAGGTAAAAATTCCATTGTTAAGTGACGAGCCATACGAACTCAATAAACTAATTAGCATCCCGCAACGCATTGGCAATGATAAGGTCCTGAGAGTGATACCTGCATCTGAATTGATTGCATATAATGTCAACAAAGATACTTTCGTGCCTCTTGATCAATCTGATATTCAGGAATGCAAAACAATGAACGTGCAAAAAATTATGTGCAAATTCAACCATCCAGTCTATGACACGAAAATGCATAAGTCTCTTTGTGACACACAATTAATTAAAAACAATGATAGGCATGATTCATATTGCCATTCGGAAGTAACGGCATGCACCGATAGTTGGATCAAGTTACACAAACTAAACACCTGGTTTTATTATTGTTGTGACGCGTGCTCCGTGCGCATCATATGTCCAACCGCTATGACGTCACAAACACTACGACACACTGGCTTGATAACGCTTGAAAGAGGATGCGTATTGAAAGGGAATACTTTCATGTTGTATGCAAATATAGAATATACGGACAAAATTGCATTAGATGAACCGAAATTGATATTTCCGGAAGTTTCACCGCTTAACAAAATTATAAATACTACCGTTGATGTCCAAAACGTTACACTGTGGCATAATATGGAAACGCACGAGACTCAATTCAAACAATTAAAAAATGACATTCTGAACTTAAAACAACAATCCACTATAAGCGCGTTAACCATACATGATTGGCATCATTACATAATGATCTATGTTCTATTAGGCATAGGAATACTGCTGTTAGGAATTACTGTGTATTGCTGGAAGGTTAAGAATGGAAAGAGTGCAATGTCGAGAGGGGGAAAACCTCATCCGGTAGCTGAGGAGCAAAGGAGCAGTGAGGACTTATATAGTGTAGTGCAACATGACACAAAAGTGCGGCGGACAGTGAGTGAGTTAGTGGAAAAACGTGACAGGGCACAGCAGCCCTCAGTGAGCCAAGTGAAATTTGACACGAGTGAATATAAGTGATAGAATAACTAGAGACATTTTAAGCCAATATGCATTATAATTTATAATAGTTAAGTTTTTAATGTTATTTAAGTTCATTTTATTTTATTTTTACAGACTATTGTCATTTTACATTTATTAACATTTTTATAAGTTTTACATTTTTACATTTACAGTTGTTTAAGTTAGTTGTAATATTTTGTTGTTGGTTGCTGTGGCGGCAGTATGTACGATGTACGTACATGACATTCTGCATATTTTATATAGTTAGTTAATAAAATATAACAGACGCGGCAATAACTGTGACCCAGATCACGATCGCCAGCCGACCTTGGACGAATGCACTTTATCGTGACAATCATCTGTAATTTTAGTGTTTAATTAGAAGTCGATTTGACAACTCATTTTTGGCCTTTTTAATTGCACTCGCCTGCATTTGCATCTGCATCCTTTTACATTTACATTTTTGCATCTCGTTTGCAACCTGCATTACCACACATACAGGCGTCAGTAGGGCGAAGGCGGGGACGAGCGGCAGGGCCTGACTGTACAGCTGCGCAACGAAACAACTTCAGAGGGGACTAGAAATTTGGCGCGATCTAACGCCCAAAACGCCCGCACTAAAGATAAAGCTACCCCTTTCGTTACGAAATATTTGATGTACTCCGTTGATTTAGGTGAAGGATCTGGTGTTCAACCTGCACATGATCCTGTCGGACACGGTGAAGATGAAGGAGTTCCAGGAGGACCCCGAGATGCTGCTGGACCTGATGCACCGCATCGCGCGCGGCTACCAGCACAGCCCCGACCTGAGGCTCACCTGGCTCAACAACATGGCGCAAAAGCATATGGAGGTACGCACCGATGTTTAACTTGCTGTTCTGTTACCGAAACTACTGATAAATGATACTGCTTGATAGTAGTAAAAGTGATATATTAAAATGTAAAGAACTTAGCAACAAATTTACAATGCTATAACTACTACTCTCATTGTCTCCTATGCCACAAAGGTTGTCTGAAAGAGATCGCTTTAAACGATAAAACCGTCTTTGCCTACTATTATTTTAAAATTTCCTGTTATTTGTCTTGTGTATAAATGTGTAAGCAATAAAGTGCTTATCTATCTTACTATGTAAATGATAATGATAGTGAGTCAGCGCGGCGCTCTTGATAGCTTATTGCAAACTGATTTGATGAAATATAATGAAATAAATTAAATTAAATTTAAATTAAATGAAAATAGATTTATTGTACACACTACAAAATTACACGATACTTACAATAACAATACAAAGCAAAGACAAAAGACAAAGTGTAGTCAACTAGGCCCCAGCCTCAGCACGTGCTACAGCGACATAAAACCGCTGCAACGCTGGTATTCTGGAAGGGCCTAATAAAAAAGTATACAAAGTCGGTCGTTGTAGAGATCTTTAGGGTAGGCCTTTGTCCAGCAGTGGACTTCTTTTGGCTGAGATGATGATGATGATGAAAGTGCGCGTTAATAAGGTCAACGCTAAAATGTTCATTTAACAAAAATAAAATATAATGTACATTTGCCCATGCCGCCTGTAATGCACACTTGAGGCCATTAGGCCATAAAAACTCAGGAAATCGATCAATATTAAAACAGTTTTGTTAGACTGAAGAATTTTGAAAGATTGATCATATCAAAACAGAAATAAAATTCCACGACAAAGACATGATATTCAAAGTATTATTTTTCAGAACCGTTCATATAAATTTGACAGATAGTTTTTAAAACTTCCAAGGATGCTATAAAATGCATAACATAAAAATATAACGTTGAGTAAATTGCAACAAAATCGTTACAATAACAGGGGGGGGGGGGTAAAAAAAGGCTCTTGAAAAGGCCTTGCTTGCCTTCCAATATATTTATTTGAGGAACTCGATTGTACAGTGGTTAACACACCCGGTCTGTGACTGCTGAGGTTAAGTATCTTTCGCAAAGGCCGGTCATCGAATGGGTGACCAATAATTTATCATCTCGAACTACTTCGTGCTTCGGAAGGCACGTAAAGCCGTTGGTCCCGGCTGCATTGGCAGTCGTTAACAACCGCTAAACTTACACTTTTATTCAAAATTAATAGTAAATTACCAGAGCTCTTTAAAATTTACAAGTTACTAAAATGTTGGTTCTTAGTTGGCTAACAGAAAACTTTTGTTATCGTATCCAAGAATACATAGATAAATAAAAATATTTATATGTTGTTATTTGTTATGAGGTCAAAATAATGACTTGACCTCACTATATATTTGTGTATGCTCTTGAAAAAGTAGGATTAAGTGATACCATTTTTTTATACAAAATAAAGTACTGACACAGTTATTTCATGCTGTTAGACTTCAGAGTGTATATCGATAAAGAAAATAGATACATAAAAAATTGCTTCTAAAGTGGAAAAGTTTAACGGACGGTGTTGGTATAGTAGGTATCTCTGGAAATAGTCCATGTATTTAAGGCGAAGGGTAAGGCACGCTAGCGCCGCTAATGGATTTAATTTGATAACTGCTTAACTGGATTTTTTTTCAAACATTGCAGACCTTCTGACACTAGGCAAACATCTATTATTTAATAATTGTGCACTACTTTTAGGTTTGTTTTTGTATTCATTTGCTAACACCAACAGTAGCCATTGTTTGTGAATAAATGCGATAGCCCGTTTTGTGAATAAACCACGCAACAAAAAGTAGTAAACAATTATTAAATAAATACTATGGATGCTTTTCTATTGTCGGACGGTACGCAATCTTTAAAAAAAGATCCGGTCCGTTAGTAATTGTCAAATTATCAATTGGTGGCGCTAGTATGCCTTACCCTTCGCCGAGAGTAATGCGTTACGCTTTAGTTCAAAGTTTATGGTAGATCGCATTGAATTAAACCATTTAATATCCGTGTTGTCTTTGGCTCTAAGACGGTTGGCGATATGATGACTTTGTAATCTCGTTTTTGTTCATCCAGCGTTCGAACCACGCCGAAGCCGGCATGTGCCTGGTTCACGGCGCCGCGCTGGTGGCGGAACAAGTCGGCGCCGGCGGTCGCGGCGCGGCGTTACTGCAGCGGGTCACACACAACGCGCTCGACGAGAGCTGCCCCGATGCGCTGCACCACCACCTCACGCCGCTGGAGCTGCAGGTAGCCAGGTGACAGCTGCCCCGACGCGCTGCACCACCACCTCACGCCGCTGGAGCTGCAGGTAGCCAGGTGACAGCTGCCCCGACGCGCTGCACCACCACCTCACGCCGCTGGAGCTGCAGGTAGCCAGGTGACAGCTGCCCCGACGCGCTGCACCACCACCTCACGCCGCTGGAGCTGCAGGTAGCCAGGTGACAGCTGCCCCGACGCGCTGCACCACCACCTCACGCCGCTGGAGCTGCAGGTAGCCAGGTGACAGCTGCCCCGACGCGCTGCACCACCACCTCACGCCGCTGGAGCTGCAGGTAGCCAGGTGACAGCTGCCCCGACGCGCTGCACCACCACCTCACGCCGCTGGAGCTGCAGGTAGCCAGGTGACAGCTGCCCCGCCGCGCTGCACCACCACCTCACGCCGCTGGAGCTGCAGGTAGCCAGGTGACAGCTGCCCCGACGCGCTGCACCACCACCTCACGCCGCTGGAGCTGCAGGTAGCCAGGCGACAGCTGCCCCGACGCGCTGCACCACCACCTCACGCCGCTGGAGCTGCATGTAGCCAGGCGACAGCTGCCCCGACGCGCTTCTTGGTGTTTTAATTGTTTTAGCAGGCCGATTTCACTTTACACTTTAGGTATAACGCTACAGGAACATCGGCGAGCCTGTTCAACAGGCCTACAGAAGATGAGAGCTACGCGATAGGGAGACGGTTCGTCGCTATCTCACCTGTCTTTTAGCCGCGCTTCGCGCCTCGCGATTGTGATCTTGCAATGTTTTTACGGAGTGACCTTTCTGGTGTTACTCTATGGTTTTAGGAAGAGCAACGCAAAGAGCAACAACAACGCTTACTGCTGAAAACTACTTGTAGTTACAAGTCCTCACAGATAGAAACTGATGATTCTAACCCTTTGCGTAAAGTGTAGCGCTGCTCGGGTCTTAGAGCTTGGCGCTTTTACAAGCAAGCAGCGACTACTTACATTTTTAAACTACATGCGCTTGCACAAGGATTTCCAGTTGCTGGCCCTAAATGTCGATCATTGGTTTCTATGTCTCACATCTCATATATCAGAAATCATGTCTCTAAGCTTTGAAGACTCCCCTTGATACCAAATTGACCATTGGAATCCTTGGCGTCGATATTTCTAGTGACGTTCAGTTTCGCGGTCATTTGGAAGGTAAAGCTAAATTGGCTTCGAAAAAGCTGGGTGTGCTCAATAGAGCAGGACAGTATATCACGCCGACCCATCGCTTACAGCTTTACAAAGCACAGGTCAGGCCTCATATGGAATACTGTTCCTATCTTTAGGCTGGAGCGCCCTAGTACCAACTCCTCCCATTTGATCGCCTTCAACGCAGAGCTGCTCGAGTTGTCGACGACGTGGTAACCTCTGTTCGGCTCGATCCACTGGCTCTTCGGAGAGACGTTGCGTCTCTCTGTATATTTTATCGCCTTTATCATGGGGAGTGCTCTGAGGAATTGTTCGGTTTGATCTCTGCCGCTGATTTCCTTCTCCGCATTACGCGTAATCGACTGTCTTTCCATCCACAACATCTTGATGGCGGTCTACTACTGTGCGTTTCTCACGTAATTTTTACCACGAACTACAGTGCTGTGGAAGCAGCTCTCAGCGGCGGTATTTCCGGACCATCACGACTTAGGGATGTTCAAGAAACGAGTCTATTCCTTCCTTAAAAGCCGGCAACGCATTTGCGATTCCTCTGGTCTTGCGGGTGTCTATGGGCGGCGGTAATTGCTTCTCATCAGGTGACCCGCCTGCTCGTTTGCCTCCTTCTAATATTAAAAAAATATATATTAAACCAGCGATGCCACTACCCTAACTGCACGTGTGCGGGCAGGCGCTGCTGGAGCACGCGGCGGGCGAGCTGATGACGGCGGGCATGTTCGAGACCGTCAACGAGGTGTACAAGGTGCTGCTGCCCGTGGCCGAGCGCGCGCGCGACTACAAGAAGCTCGCCAACATACACAGGTGCGCGCTACTCTCGTTCATCTATACTAATATTATAAAGAGGAAACCTTTTTATTTTTGTATGTATGTATGTTTGCAACGAATAAACTCAAAAACTACTGGACCGATTTAAAAAATTCTTTCACCATTAGAATGCTACATTAGCGCTGAGTAACATAGACTATATTAAAAAAAAAAGAAAAAAAGAAAATGCGGTACGAAGTCCGCCGGGTCATCTAGTTATACATATTTATCTTTCTGCTTTTACTCCTCCTTGCGCGCAATGTGCTTCACCTATCATCGTCATTATCATCTTCATACTGAAATTTGGAGATCAGTATACAAAATATTCTGCGATACAAATAAAAGGTACAAATGTTTATCTTTACGTATTAAATAAATAAGTATTAAAATATAAGTATTTTATCCGCTTGATGGAGAGAGGAACTGCAGCCTTTGACACGTATTCTACCCCGATGCTTTTTACTGAATTTTGGACACATGTCATGGAGCTCTTCCTCTACTATGACTGTCCTTCTGGTGTTGACAACTTTTTACGTTTACTTCTTGGCGGGAAAGTGAAGAGTCATGTCTGCGGTTTTGTTTTATTTTATAAAATTTGTGTTACGTCGAATATTAATGTGAAATAATGGTGGATTATTAACCGTTAAGTATTCGTGAGTGTGCATGAGTGTTGGCAAATGAAACAAAACAGTGCAACGTCACTTTTCAAATTTTCTCAAGAAGTCTGCCCGAGGACTTAGTAAAGCCCCACATCTTTACTGTGATACTCGAGGGGTTGGGGGGTATATCATTTCTCACTTCTCATTGCTATTGTCATTCATCATCATCATCATACAAGAAGGAAATATACAAAAAAATTACTTGAACACTGACTAAATGTGCTGATCGTACGAAGCCATCAACTAAAGGGAAAAAAAACTTTATACGTCGACGTGCACTGTAAAAAAAAATTGTTGTATTACTAGTTAATAGCCCGTGGATCGTGCTCAGTAACGTGCACTTGGAAAAGCCTATGTCCAGTGGACTAGTATAGGCTGATGATGATTACTAGTTGTGGTCTTAAAATCTGTAACCTCTGCCTTTCCGTTTTGTAGCAAGCTGCACGAGGCGTTCACCCGCATCGAGCAGATGCACGGCAAGCGCGTGTTCGGCTCCTACTTCCGCGTGTCCTTCTACGGAGCACGCTTCGGGGACCTGCACGGCGAGGAGTTCATCTACAAGGAGCACGCGCTCACCAAGCTGCCCGAGATCTTCAGCCGCCTGGAGGTAACCCCCAGCTGACGAGAGGAGCTCATCTCGAGGAGCACACGCTCACCAAGCCGCCCGAGGTCTTCAGCCGCCTGGAGGTAGCCCCCAGCTGACGAGAGGAGCTCATCTCAAGGAGCACACGCTCGCCAGGCCGTCCGAGGACTTCAGCCGCCTGGAGGTAGCCCTCAGCTGACTCCAGGAGCTCATCTACAAGGAGCACGCGCTCACTAAGCTGTCCAAGATCTTCAGCCGCCCGTCAAGACCAAATTAATAGTGATAAGACTAGAGCTGACCAGTTCATACATTCCTCGCTATAGTTTACGAGCACCAATCACTTCACAAAGGCAGACAGCAAAAACATTTTTTTATTTTTTTGTATATGTTTCACGAAGGAATTAGATTGAGCAGTGCTATACGCGCTCGGCAAACGAAGTGTAAGACGCCCTCAGACTGGTGACGCGACGATGTCCGCTAGTTGGCTGGCAAGAGCTGGATAAGAAAAACCGCGGATCGTGCTCGGTGTCGTGCACTTTGAGAAAGATGATACGCGCTCGGTTGCGGTTGCTGGAAAATTAATCGGATGAGTGACTAATCATGTATCATCTCGAGTTCCTCCGTGCTTCGGAAAGTACGTAAAACCTGTTGGTCCCGGCCGCATTAGCAGTCGTTAACAACCACCGCACCGCACTGGGCCCGCGTGGTGGTTTATAGCGCTATCTCTCTGTAGTCATCATCCATAGGAAAGGCTTGTCGCTCAGCATTTTTAGTTTTTAGTTAATTTAAAAAACTTACAATGCAATATCGCAACAATATTGTATTTTACAACATTAAGTGTTCTCCAGAACTTTTACGGCGCGCGCTTCGGGCCCGAGAACGTGGTGATCATCAAGGACTCCAACACGGTGGACCCCGAGGCGCTGGAGGCCGACAAGGCGCACATCCAGATCACCTACGTGGAGCCCTACCTCGAGCCGCACGAGCTAAGGCGCCGCGCCACGCACTACGAGCGCAACTTCAACATCAGTCAGTGCACACCACACTATGTTCTGTTCTGTTGTTATTAATTTAATTACACGCAACAAAGTTACAAAATAGCAGGCCCATAGTCAGCCAAGATGTACATAATAACAATGTCAAACATTTTTTGTTATTAAATGTTATTACTTACTTATTTACTTATTATTAAAATTAAATACTGTGTAAAGATCGCAAAAAAAATGCAAAGGGCTTTTATTATCAGGATAGAATATATAAAATGTGCGAATTTTATTTGCCAATCCTTCGAGCCTTCATTTTTAATTATTTATGTTTATTATTAGTAGGTAACTTATATCTAGCTTTTAATATATATATGTTATTGATTTATTTTTGGATGAACTCAATCTGCAAGGTAAATTTACTTAATGCGTAGTCCAAGTGTAATAATAGTGTGGTATCGTTACGGCAGAGCGGTTCATGTACGCGACGCCGTTCACGGCGGGCGGGCGCGCGCACGGCGACATCGCGGAGCAGTGCAAGCGCAAGACCATCCTCACCACCGCGCACCACTTCCCCTACGTCAAGACCCGCATACAGGTCAGCGCTCCGCCCTCTCCTTTAAGTTTAGGAGCAGTGCACGCGCAAGACCATCCTCACCACCGCGCACCACTTCCCCTACGTCAAGACCCGCATACAGGTCAGCGCTCCGCCCTCTCCTTTAAGTTTAGGAGCAGTGCACGCGCAAGACCATCCTCACCACCGCGCACCACTTCCCCTACGTCAAGACCCGCATACAGGTCAGCGCTCCGCCCTCTCCTTTAAGTTTAGGAGCAGTGCACGCGCAAGACCATCCTCACCACCGCGCACCACTTCCCCTACGTCAAGACCCGCATACAGGTCAGCGCTCCGCCCTCTCCTTTAAGTTTAGGAGCAGTGCACGCGCAAGACCATCCTCACCACCGCGCACCACTTCCCCTACGTCAAGACCCGCATACAGGTCAGCGCTCCGCCCTCTCCTTTAAGTTTAGGAGCAGTGCACGCGCAAGACCATCCTCACCACCGCGCACCACTTCCCCTACGTCAAGACCCGCATACAGGTCAGCGCTCCGCCCTCTCCTTTAAGTTTAGGAGCAGTGCACGCGCAAGACCATCCTCACCACCGCGCACCACTTCCCCTACGTCAAGACCCGCATACAGGTCAGCGCTCCGCCCTCTCTTTTAAGTTTAGGAGCAGTGCACGCGCAAGACTATCCTCACCACCGCGCACCACTTCCCCTACGTCAAGACCCGCATACAGGTCAGCGCTCCGCCCTCTCCTTTAAGTTTAGGAGCAGTGCACGCGCAAGACCATCCTCACCACCGCGCACCACTTCCCCTACGTCAAGACCCGCATACAGGTCAGCGCTCCGCCCTCTCCTTTAAGTTTAGGAGCAGTGCACGCGCAAGACCATCCTCACCACCGCGCACCACTTCCCCTACGTCAAGACCCGCATACAGGTCAGCGCTCCGCCCTCTCCTTTAAGTTTAGGAGCAGTGCACGCGCAAGACTATCCTCACCACCGCGCACCACTTCCCCTACGTCAAGACCCGCATACAGGTCAGCGCTCCGCCCTCTCTTTTAAGTTTAGGCACATGGGTGTATGCTAAAATGACCAATGGTGGGTTCTATGTTTAAATTTTCCAAGTCGCCCATTGACAAACGAACAAGCAGTATATTTAAATAAAGAGATTGAAACTTTACTATTAATTTAACGAATAGCAAATCTAAGAAATGGCTTATTTGACGGATCCCTCGTCAAACGAACAGATACTTTGGCGAATCATTTGTAGAACGAACAGCTATTTTCTATAACGGCAGTCTCGCACGCTTATCGAATATTGTACGAGCAAGCGCGTACAATGTCTCATCAGCATTTATTAAATTGACCTAGTTTAATTCATTAGCAATTTTCCATATAATTTAAGTTCGCAATCAGTAAGCAATCAAGTCACGCGTACTCATAGCATTTTCATCCATTCATAGTTTTATTCAAATATACATCTGTTTCGTATCTTTTATCAGCTTATCGTTTCTATCAGTGACTCAGTTCTTAGTTCGACCCCGAACAAATATATCTATTTCCTTTTCTCTTATTTAAAATAGCTGATAACTTATTTTTGACACCGAAAATTCTCGGTTATCTTGGTAATCAATTTGTAAATAATGTAAAATATATATGTATATATATATTTCTTAAAATATTTAATGATACATTTAATCCGGTGAGATTTAAAAATCGCTTTTAAAATGTTATTATTGCAATGATATTGATGTAGTATTTGTTCAATTTAGTTTTAATTATTTTTCCAGGTAGTGCAGCGGACGCAAATAATTTTATCGCCGATTGAAGTCGCAATAGAAGACATTCAAAAAAAGGTTTGTGGTTCCAGTTGTTTATAGGCTACTCTATTTAGAAACTCAATTCGATGAAGACCTAAATTGCTTCATTGTTATGGTTGTTTATCTATATATTAATACGTGAAGCAAAAACTTTGTACCCCTTTTTTGCGAAAATACGCGGACGGAGGAGTATGAAATTTCGCACATTTATAGTTTATATAGAGAAGGTTTGCAAAATGTTATAATTTTTTTTTAATTATGCATAAAAATACAATTAATCAATAAAACAAACATTACACACACTACCATGTATTTGACACACGCATAATATAATACTCTTTTCAAAAATTTCAAAAATAGAAGAGGAGTGGGCGAAATCTGTCAATGCCAATCCAATTATATCTACAGCGTCATGTCCAAACTCACATTCTATCTTTTTTAATTTTTCATTGCTTAGGATACAATTTATGCAGCCATAATAAAAATACGGTCGAATTTCGACCACTAGTATCAATAAATCTACTTACATAAACTTGCAACTGTTTTCGTTAACATTTGAACAGAATTCAAGAGTTCTGGATTTGTCACACGGACATTTTAACTTAGCTCCATTGCTACTTCAAGTGCAATTAATTATACCTTGGCCATAACATAACAGGTTAACCGCCGTCGGACCCAGACACAATAGAAATTTTATTGTTTGTCTGTCAAATGGCGTTTTTAGGTGAGATGGAGGCAAAGCGTTTATCAATTAATTACACAGTGAAAAAATATGTAATTTTCTTGTTTTGTTGTTTTGTACTCGTTTTATCGACATTCACTGAAGGCCATGTATTTCCATGGACGATGTAATCTAATAGAATTTATTGTTTATGGGACTACAGGGTCAAAACTCATAAATCCTGATAAGTGCTTTCTTAGAAGTACTTATAATTTTGCCTATATAGTTTCCCACAGCTGGGCGAAGGTTTCCATCATTAAAATTTAGTGCTTATAATAATAAATCACCACTCATCGTCTTTCAACTTCAAACGAGTGACAGAAATGCGAATATATTAAAGCGAAATGACTCCAATGACTTTCATTCAGCCGACTAATCAAAAAAACTTAGCAACTGTAGAGTGGCGCCTTCAAACTTGAAGTTCGTCAGGTCTCTTTACGGTTTGTACTACTGTAGACACTAGACATCCTATTTTCTGCCAGCCTCTACAACGGTTCCGTACGTTGCAGATCAACGAGCTGGCGGCGGCCACGAGCCAGGAGCCGGCTGACCCCAAGATGCTGCAGATGGTGGTGCAGGGCTGCATCGGCACCACCGTCAACCAGGGCCCGCTGGAGCTGGCGCAGGTGTTCCTGGCGGGCGTGGCCGACGGCTCGCAGCCGCCCACGCGCCTCACCAACAAGCTGCGGCTCGCCTTCAAGGACTTCTCCAAGAAGTAAACGACATCATTCATCACATCACGCTATTTCATCGTCACACCACATTACACTACCCACCACTAATTCGAAATAGTGGAAAAAAACGTTTCTACTATTTCGTCGCGACGACTCGACGCTAATGCAAAATTTTACAAATAATATTAATAGTCAGATTATTATATCTTAGCATGATCGACAGTTTCTTTATTACGTTACTAGAGGCCCGCTCGCGACTTCGTCAGCTTGAGTGAACACCCGTATCTCACAGAACCCTATAGCAGCGCCACCTACCGGGTCCAACTATAACAACTTGAACCACTATCTATTGCTGAAAACTGCATTAAATTCCGTTACGTAGCTTAAAAGATCTAAGCGTACAGATAGACGACTTTGTTTAAAACTATGTAAAGATTACATACCTACCGTTTTCTAAAATTCAAACTCCAGTACTCTCTCTGGTGACAGACCAGGGTAATCCGGCACCGCCCACTATAAATTTTTAAGAGTTAATTTACCCTAGTAAAAAAGAAAAGATATCTATTTTAACCTGAATGCATATACCGCTTTCTTAGAATCGATTCACACCGAAGTGTCAGCGTTCGCATAGTATTATCTAATAGAGATAAAGTTTAAAACGGTTCGACAGTGAAACTGCCGCCGCCGGTCGACTGCTGCCACTTCAATGTGAATCGACACTCCGTCATCATCATCATAATCATCAGCCTATATTAGTCCACTGCTGGACATAGGACATAGTCGTGGGAAATTATAATAATTACACTTTGACCTCTTAGATGCCACGACGCGCTGAAGAAGAACAAGAACCTGATCGGCAGCGACCAGCGCGAGTACCAGCGCGAGCTCGAGCGCAACTTCCAGCGGTTCACCACGCGCCTGGCGCCGCTCGTGACGCCTGCGCCCGCGCACCTCGCCATGCACAGGTGCCCGCGACAGTCTTCGTAGAACCGTCAATCGGACCGATATTTTCGCCAAGTTTTATCACCTATTTAGTGACCGACTATTTGTTGGACGTGTGGATTGCAACATAGAATTTCATACGTTTCGTTTTCACAGACTAAAAAAATCGGTCACTAATATATTATCGAACGTGGATGGGCCCGCCTCACTCTATTTATGCCGCTAACCGTCATATTTTGCATTGCTATATTGAATTTTAAGGCACTAGCGAATTATCAAGGCATTAAAGCTTCACCGAAAGTGGCCGCTTACCATCAGGCAGGCCTTTCTATTCAGAAACAATCTAACAGAAATGAAATTTCTTGGAGTTCCTACTTACCCTGAGAGGAGTATGAATATGCTGTAATTCGTCGTAGTATTTTAATTTTATCTATTAGTTTTATTGTTAAAACGTAAGCCCGACTTTGCTGTCGACATTTCTTTTTACGTGATTTCCTTATTTTATATTAAGTGCGTCCACATTTTAATAACTCTGTGTATGTGATAATATACCTAACAGGCTGTTGGAAAAAAAGCTATATGCATTATCCTGGCGATTGCTTCAGGCACAAGTCAGGATAAGCTTTTTCAGAGAACAGACTTGGTGAACCATTGAGGATAAACAATAAAAATTGTTCCACCAGTCCTTTCACCAGTTATTTACTTGCAGCTTTTTATATATGCTTATATAACTGTTTTTTTTTGTTACAGCAATGGACTAAGTAAACCTGACTACAAGTTCCAAGCGTAAACTCTTCAAACTAATCTTAAGTGAGATCTGCATTTAGTTATAGTTCAACATTATAACCGCCAGTCATGACAATTTGTATTGTGATTTATGAACTTTAGTAGGTACCTAGTTTTAATTAGTTAGTACCTTATTTGTATTACGATATAAACAATTTATTTAGTTAGTGTCACTAAATTGAGCACAAACTTATAGGAACTAGTATTTCAAACATTGAAGCACGTAATAATGATTTCAATACCAAATTGTAATTATTAGATCCTCATAGATCTGAAACGTAATGTTATACGCAGTGGCGGCTGCCCTTCGGTGCGGTCGGTACCAACACTTATACATGTTTGAGAGAAGCGATCACCGACTAATGACATAGGTACCCGTAAAATGATTAAGTACTTGATAAACTAATAAGGCATTATGACCACAGCCGCCACTGCTTGTATTGTCGACGACACACTCGGCATCATACCGCCTTTAGTTATGAATAATTAGTTTAAGACAGAATTTGCAAGGCAAGTGTTTATGTAAAGCAATACCGTTCTCACATCCCATTAAATGGACCAATTAACAATTTCACAAATCAGCGTTTCTGACCTTGTAGATGGAACAAAAACCATGCGATGGTTTGTTTATTTATTTAAAAAATAATCATAACATTTATTAAGGTGAAGGGTAAGGCAAATGACATTAGAGGTTTTTTTAGCCAGCGTCATCTGTCATGCGAACGTTGATTGTATTTATCACAGAGTAATATGTAATATATGATCAGTCTCGTTTCTGACCGAAAATTTTGAATGCGTTTATTGCTATAATTATAATATCCTATTATTATCATCATCATCATCAGCCAAAAGAAAGAAAAAAGTTTTTAATATTTTATGTAAAGAAATTACATATTAAAAATAATTTAATTAGAAATCTTTGCGTTTTTATCTCAGATGATCCTTTGCACTAACTTTTAACCCTTAATAAAGGCTTGTTTAAACGCCTACCAAAAATGTATCAATTCTACTACCAATAAAATTCGAAACGCTTACCAAAACGGATAAATGCTCACCAAATTGTTTCCTAAAATATTATTAAAAGGATACAATTTATATTTTTATTAAATGCAATAAAAATATATGAATACCTTTTAACTGCATTTCAGACCAAATATGTTATTGTCACCAAATAGATAACACCAATATTT
Organism: Eudonia mercurella; assembly: GCA_963082485.1. NCBI lineage: Eukaryota > Metazoa > Arthropoda > Insecta > Lepidoptera > Crambidae > Eudonia > Eudonia mercurella. The sequence goes on along the minus strand of OY720024.1, from coordinate 2,223,672 downwards.
TATGCCTCGAGTTTCAATTTGGTAATTTTTGCTTTGTCTAATAAAAAAATAACCTCGAGATTCAAGACAATCGCTACGCTGCGCTTCGCGATTGTCTTAAATATCTAACCTATCACGTGACCTACAGGAGTAGGGCAGCTAGTATCCTCAATCAGTTAAATAATAGTGTAAAAATTTGGTGAGCATTTATCCATTTTAGGAAGCAAAAATAATATTTGTTCATTTAAATTATTTGGCACTTAGGCTTAGGGTCTAAAAAATATTTCTGGTGAGCGTTACCCATACCCCTTAATAAAACGCTGGGATCTATAGGTCCCACCTCTCAGATTGAAGAAAATCATATTATATTTTTGTATGGTGAAACCTAATGCAATGAATATTTCTGAACGCACCTATGACATTCTATAGTCCTTTTTTATGAAGTGTCACTTGTCATTGTAAAGACACGTCAAAGTTAGCTGACGTGATTTTGCGAGCAAAAACTACTGTTTTTTTGATTGATTTTGGTGTAGTGATTAAAAAAAAACAGTTAAGCAGATTTGACGGGATATATACTTCCCACCAAAAAGGGGTACTCCCCCAAATTTATCATCAATCATTTATAGAATCACATTTTAATTTCATTTAATATTCCGATAATGGATCTTTGCGAATAATGCGCACAAAATTGGAGTTATTTTATAAGAATTCGCAATGTTTTACCATTGAAAATGGTTATCAGATGCAAATCGCCTGAGACGTATTTTTGGCCATAGCTCCGAGGATTTTGGGAGAATCGAGATGGAAATAGTACCAAGAGTTGAGGAATTTATCGAGACACGTGTGAGCGTTTGAATTTTGAAAATCGTCTGAAATTTTTTTTTGGAATATTGAAAAATGTAAAAAATACCGGGGTTTTTGGGGGATGTTTGTATACTAAATTGTAAATATTTAAAAAAAACAGACTTAAGAAAAAAATAAAAAAAGGGTCCTAGGGTATTAGTTTAGCTACAAAATGGTGAAAGATTTTTGAAAATCGGTTAATAATAATGTGACCTGTGGTCCTTTTAGATTTGGTGTTTGTAGAAAAACTAGTATTTCCGTATATAAAAAGAAAAGTGATGTAGATTCTTTGATTAAGGCCGAACGTCATGGCAATGTCGTGCATTCAAGTTTGAATTGTATTATTTAAAATAAAATGTTTTTTTTTTCGTAAATTGTTGTAAGTATTCATTTTCAATACTCCGATTCTTACGGGGACTGACTGAAAATACATGTATTTCCGGACGAGTGTATGCAATATATGTATAAAATAAAACACATATTCGTATTAATAGTTTTTTACTGTCAATCAGAAGTGATTTGCGAAAATCACTTTATAATATCATGAAAGACTAATACGACATCCTGAAATATTCCTATTCATTCATATTAGGAGTTACAAGACATTATATTCAATATAAAACTAACTTAGTTAAACTACATACAGCCGCGGCATGGATTTTGAGCTGTCAGTTGAAGTGGTACTTGGATTTCGCATCAATGTAATAGGGGGTCTAGTCACAAACAGTCTTATTTCATAGGGGCAATCGTAGCGTACACACGTACGGCTCTCCTCGCCCGCAAACTTAAACATAAGTGATAATGTACATTTCAGCATCATGATGATCGAAGCATACTACATAGTTTAAAACCTGCGTGTTTCAGTAAAATAACTTTTAATGCATAAGCTTTAGGTCTAATTTTACTTGACTCATTTGAGTAAGGTTCATTTTAGTCATGTATGTTTAATAAACGTTCCAACTGGACATTGTCTTCTATAAAAGACGTGGCGTGTGGAGCACAAAGTTGTTGTCTTCAATACATGTCCGTGGCGCTCAAAAGGTTAACAACAAGTCAAACAATATTAGAGAGGCCTATGTCCAGCAGTGGACTAGTATAGGCTGATGATGATGATGATGAAACAATATTATAAAAAAGCATGTTTTTAAAAGGCCAATTTTTTTTGATCACTTATGTTGCTTCAATTTATTTGACGCTATATGTACTTTTGAAATCCAAGGCCAGCGCTCAAAATCTGCCGGGCCGGGCCTGTACTTACATCACTATACAGTACTTTGAGAAGTAAAGGTTAAGTAGCCGTTGGTCAAACCATCGCTTTTGAAACGACTACTGACCTATCTAAATACATTTTATTAGGCTATGCGATAAATTCGACATGCCCAAAAGATCAAACAAGGCTTCTCAAAAAAAAAAAGATTTACAATATAATTCGTGTCATTATAATTATTCACATAACACGGGTGTGGGACCGAACTGACTCCGCCAAGAGTAGGTACTCATTGGATGACCCACCAAACGTTTACAGTGTGCTTCTCAAGGACATTCTTACACATAAAGTGCAATGGGTAATTTGTATGGAGAGTTGGTGCCTTTTTCAAAGCTCTTGCACACGAACGGGACTTTTATTAAATAGAGATCTTTGTAGACCTAGAGCTTTGACGACCAGTCAGTCAGTCAATTCAATTTCTTGTAAGATGGCTCTCGCTATGATTTAGCCAGTGTCTAGTTTTGTGTTTTGACAGTCAGTCAGTGAGTGAGTGACAAAATTAAAAAACTTTGACTAGTTATAATTCTTTAACTACTGGTTCAAATTGAATTAAATTTGAAATATACCGTGTTTATACAATGCCTGTTTGGTTACTGAAAATTCAGGCTTCTAGTTTTATCCACAACGAAGTTATAGGGGGTCGAAAATGGCCTGAACTGTTTCGAGAAAAGGATGGTACGGCCATGCCGCTTTTTATATAATTATTAGATCAATCCAATGTTTATTTTGTATCATATTTCTCGAGGCCGAGACTCTATTAAGAATTTTTCGCTATTTCTCATAGTTGCGGATTTTCGGATTCGATTCATACAAAAACATCCTGTATAAAATCGCTCATATCTAAGAGTTGTTACGGTTTAAAGCTAAGTAGTACTATAAAATATTCTTCTTATTGATGCCCTCTATACATATATAAAAAAAAAAGACGGGTTGCACTCTGCGAGTGCCGGCAGAAGTGAAAACTTGAATATTAACGTTGTGCATTTTTGATATTTTGGAATGGTTAGGGAATAATTTTGCACGAATTGCTTTAATTATCAGTATAAAAGTACTCTCATTTATGTGGTAGAATACAATATTTATTTATTGGGCTATCATACAGAAACATGACAATTTATATTACATTAAAAAGTTATATTAGGTTATATTAAAAATTTATATTACGCCGCGCCAGCTGTCTACTCTCCATCCGTCTTACGAATTTTCGATCAGGACACGTGACCTGACGCGAGTTTAACATTTTTTACCCACTCCAAAAAAAGTGCACAACGCCGCTAAAGAAGTTTTCACTTCAAAAATTTGTTCGTGCGCAAACATTATTAAAAAAGTTACAAAGCACCCATTGTCCTTTAAAATAAAATTCAAACTTTATGTAATAGTAATTTTAATACAATATTTACCCTAAGCACAGTCCTCAACATCCAGGCGGACTCATTTTCGTGTCGATCCACACACCCCTTAGTAAATTTCATTCAACTTCCGCCGGCGTGTGCCACGTCAGCCGCTCCTCGTAGAATGCGATCACCTGCGCACACACTCCACGATTAGCATACAAAACATTTTAATCACAATCACCACTGCACTACAATGTTAATATTCAATATTTCTTATCTATACAAATAAAAATTAATTGCTAAATGTGTTGCTAATTGCAAAACTCGAGAACGGCTGAACCGATTTGGCTGATTTCTTTTTTGTTGTTTTTTTCCATACAAACGACTCTATCCCTAGCTGTCAAACATTTGACGTCAATCAAAACAAAACAAAGGCGCGTAAGGATTATTTCTATTATACTACTGCGACAGGCCAATAACTTTTGACAGAACGAAATCTGTCGAGGCAGCTATTAACATTAAAAAATCAATGTAACTTTGTTTTAGAGAAATAGGGCAGAACAAAGTCTGCCGGGACAGCTAGTTATTATTATAAACGTCAATATTTTACCAATGTCAATAATATTGTCTTCGCGTCTGGAGTCTATTTCCACTTATCAGGTGGAGTGGAGTCACATGCCGAGCTAAGTATGTAAATAAAATACCTATCGAAACCATCGTAGAGATGCGCTATAATGATTTATGCCTCTAAATATTTTTGCCCGGATTCAAAGCCCTGCAAGGGTACAAGTTAGGTTTGGTTGGTGGGAGGGCTTTTATATACGCCTTTCTAGCTACCACCATCTTATCGCAACAATTGAGGGTTCCTCTCATCTACTATACTTGTGGCCGACAGGGTCATATAAAGTTGTTTACATAAAAAAAAATCTAGTAAATAGATAATTTGTTTATAACAATAATTCCTTCATCACCTGTTGCGGGCACTTGACGTTGGCGACCTTCGCGGGCACCAGCTCGGCCTCGTCCGAGTCCGCCCACTTCACGAGGAACATCAGTTCGCCGGTCGCGTCCGACGCACCTGCAACCAAAACAAATTGCTTATGTGGCCTTTGGCAGGTTTATTTATTTTGCGCTATTTTCTGCGGTCGCCAAGCAGTGGTCACGACCTAACCACGTCATCATCATCATCATCATCATCATCAGCCTACACATGTCCACTGCTGGACATAGGCCTCTCCAAGTGCACGCCACTGAGCAGGATCCGCGGCTACTCAAATTCCTCGCAATCACCAAACAGCGCGGCGGCCACAAGAAAGTAAAAAAAAAAGACAAAACAGCCACTGCGGTTGTATACCTTAATTGTGTACGACCACCATGTTTGTCTTTTTATACTTTGACTTTTATACTTATACATTAAAAATAAAAAATAGAATGTTGTTTTTCGCTCATACATAACCTTTAACTCAATATACAAAGGTATATATCTCCATTTCCACTTAATATCAGATAGAGAGGAGTCATTAGCTATGCAATCTTTTTAAAAAAATGTATTTTAATAAGTATATCCAATGAATACCACTGCACATTCTCTATATAAAAACAACAGGGATTACTGGGTTCACAAACTAAAAATTGAAGTGATTAGTAAGAGCCAACTGACCTATAATTTTCTCCGCCTTCAGCCCCTTGTCGAAGCCGGACTTGGCCTTGTCCTCCTTGCGCTCGCGCTTGGCGTCGCGGTCCTCGGCCGAGGAGACGCTGGCGCCGCGCCCCTTGCGCCCGAGGCTGGTGCGGCTGGTGCTCATCTCCTCGCTCGACTCGCGCACACGCTTCTTGGCGCGGTCTTCGGGCTTCTTATTTTTCTGTTATTGCAAAAAGGATTAAAAAAGAAAGTTATTGTATTTTTCAATAGGCATCTTTGAAGGTTCACTAGGTGAAATAAAGAAATAAAAGTATGCTCCTTGTTGTTGTTGCACACCATTTTGTTTTCTACGTCAAAAAATTTAAAAAAAACCAAAAATCCCGCCTGCGTAAAAAATAAGTAACTAAATAAAAAATCAACTGAAAAGGCCGGAACAAGATAAAAAATCAATTTATGCAACATCATGCGTAACACACAGTCGGAGGCAAGTACAAAGCGAGAATGATTTGACTTATCATTAAATTTTATGCCTCCGACTGCATGTTATGTATGATGTTGCATAAATTGAATTTTTATCTTGTTCCGGCCTTTTCAGTTGATTTTCTACTTAGTTACTTATTATTTTGTATGCAGGTGGGATTTTTGGTTTTTTTTTTAATTTTTATTTTATTTATGTCTTTTTAGTTAGACAAATTTCATGATTTATCTATTTGAAATTCTTGTGTTGAGCCCTCTAATTTGATACCCATATTGAAATATTTGAAAAAAATAATTGTTTTTCACCAACTCGAATGGCGTCGCACGGCCGCCATGTTTTTTTTAACATCACCTATCTAAGAACACTGGGGCAGCTAAGACGAATCTAACGATACCTCAATTATGTAAATTCGTTCAGCGGTTCTGGAGATATGAAGTGATAAAGAATCATACAAGATACGCGCGAAAAACAATACCTTTTCTTCGCAGTCGGATAAGAAGTCAAAATTAATTAATTAAAATTCACCTTTGACACAGAATAAGTAATAGTATATATACATTTGACAATTGACAAGCAGTAAGAGACTATTTTCATAATTACCCAAAGCAATGAATACTGTAAAAGCAGCATCGCGCATCTGTAGGGCGACATTGGAATTTCGCTAAGGGTGGGGGATAAACCAGTGTGTATGAGGAATCCAATAGTGGTAATAACAAATGAAAACTTCTTCCTCCTGAACCAATATTTAGGAACTATTAAACAAGGTGGACCGACGATCTGTTGAACGTCGCTGGTTGCGAGCAGCACAAAACCAGTAGTTATGGAGATCCTTGGAAGATACCTTTGCCTAGCAGTGGACGTCTTCTGGCTGAGATGATGATGATGATAATAAGGAAATATTATATTGGGCAACAAATAAATTACTTTGGGTTACATGTACTATATTGTTCAAGGGGGAAAGCTGTGATGAATTAAGATGAATGTGATTATTTCATTGCTTACAACACATACCTCTTTCTCTTTTCTGTTCTCTTCAAAGGTTCTTATCAATTCTTCACAATCTAGGTTTTCTTCAGGTTCCCAGGTACTTTCCTCCTCTTTGTAGCCTTTCCACTTGAGCAAGTATTGAACCTGTAATCATATACATATAAGTATAAATAAATTATAATCTCTTAAGCAGGGACAGGTTTCGTAACCCCTTCAGGGGTTTTGAGAAGGGGGTTGCTTTCCAAACCTGTTGTGCATTAGAAGCCATTCAATTTGAAAGAATAACCCAATTGATATCAATTGAACGGGTAACCCTTTGGTAACTCTCACAGGCTGAATGCTGCTTCAATGCAGATATGATATTTATGCTCAGTACTAAAGAGCTATTAATGTTTGACGTTAGGTCGATCGCTGTGGCGGGCGGCAGCTGTGTTTGAGTGTTTAAACAAGTTTTTTCCGAATTGCTGCAAACCCACTGGGCAGTTTAACAGTGTTATGGTGCTTAATTTTATAAACATACATTTCAAATTAACTTGGCAAGTGATAAGGGTGAAAGAGATTATACCTTTTGCTTAACCTTGGGTTACCCTTCTGAAAAGATTATCAAAATGAAGGGGTAACCCATTGAAAGGGTTACACAAAAAGGATCACCTGTCTGTAGGTAAGCCTTTCAATGGCTTTTGTGATTAGATTAGTCTACCACCACGATATCAGGCTTATTGGTGACAATAGTCCTGTCCGTAATGATAGAGCGATCCTAGTAGAGCGTTGCATGACCACCAGTACTGGAGCCGGTGTGTACTTATAGTATGGCACCTCCGATTATTATTATTATTATTATTATAAGTAATTCAGGCAGGCATAAAAATAACAATAAAAAGATTTGTTATGTTTAACCATTCTCTTTGTTTTCTATGTGCCCTCTGGCATAGGCCTCCTACAACCCTTTCCATTTTTCCCTATCTCTGGCTCTCTGCTTAGGGTTGTATGTTTTAGGTTACTACATCTCCCCTAACCCCTTCCGCCACCCAAATCAATTGCGGGCTGTGTACATGGGAATGGAAGGGAGGGATCCCTTGAATAAATACCTATGTTGCTTGTTTAGATTAAGGCAAGTATGGTGGCAGTTAGTTCTTTAATTTGCATTAAATGTGACACAAAATCTTGGATCAATGATTACTGTAATTAATGTGAATCAAACTATAAACAAACGAAACGTTAGGCCTGGAGCCCTGAAGTAACTTTAACAGGGCAAGACCTAGTCACTTTTCTTTTACATGAAATACTTAGGTATAGCAAGTAGCTTGCTATTATTTCGATTTCGTTTAGGTTCATAATTAAGCCCAAAATAAAATACGAAAACTGTTATAGGCATAGCGTTAATAAAATGTAAATAGTGTTCGACATAATGCCAATAATTTACATTATCTTTTTCTCTTACCTTACCCTTGACAGTGCGTCTGTCAAGAACTTTTTCAACCACATATTCTTCCTCACTGGAAGCCTCACTGGTTTGTTCACCCTTTTTGTCTTTTTTACCCATTACTAGAAGTATTTTTCAAAATTTCACTGGGGTTTTTTCTGCCAATGCGTCCTCGCGTCGCTTCTTATCCTAACCAAAATTACCAAAATGGCGCGCCGGTCACGGTGAGACGGTGTTTTGTCCACAGACACATATAACACGGTTTTGTCAGTTGTCAACTTCAGTCATACCAATACCACAGACTAAATACTGTAAACGATCGATCTTTGGAGCTAACGAGCCATCGAAGTTTTCCATTTAAATCCGTATTGCGGCAAGTTTTGACAGCATCAGCGGTGACGACCAAAGCCGTGACGTTGGGAACCTATTTAACGCTGTCAAATGAACGTTTTTGAAAAAGTACCTTTTCCATTGGCATTGTACTTAGAGCATTGGATGAGAGCATTCACTCTTTGGAGCATTCATCCATCCTTAGTAGAGACCATAGAGGAGAGTAATAGGTTAGGTAGAGACTAAGGTATTGTATGTCGTTGCGTAAAGGTAAAAGTAAAGAAAGATGCTCTTAGTTGCGTCTTCTTTTCAACTCTAATGTCGATCCGATCCAAACCCTTCGGAGACGGGGACGCGCACTAATGCGCGATGCCGTTCCCTCTAGAAAACCTCCGAAGGTGATTCGTTTCACACGGATTGGACCCTTTACGTTTCTCGCCGCCCCCAAACAAGCTCGGTGAAGCTGAAAATGCCGTCTGAGGCAAACAGAAATCTCTGCAAAAAAAAAAATCTGAATGTTGAATATTACTATTCTCTTTGGTTGAATAAAACTTGGTTTTTATATAAACGTTTTTTTTCATACGTATAAATAATCTTAGTCTAAGATAAATAATACTTGATAAATAAATAAAAACGACCCTTACAGTAGTCGCATATGATTGTGTAACTTTTGACATACCTACTTGGATTTTTTTTCAATGATTTGCACTTTATTGAGACATATCATCAGTAAAATTATATTTATTAATCTATATTACAATATAAAATAAAATATAGAAATTACAATGACGTTTATTTGTTACAAATCCGAAAGAGACTGCAGTAAATACTCATTATAAAAATAGAAGACAATTGACATATCAAAATGATGACACAATATGTCACATATTTATGTTTTTAATATCGATTTTAAATGCGCGCTTCCGACTCCGTAAATTTTTAATGTTGCCAGTGGCCGATAGTCAAAAGTAACACGAGACGGTTCAAAAAGTAACATTTTCACGAGAAAAATAAACATTAACTATTTTATTTATTTATTATTATCTCCTTTATTTATTTTCTTTCTTAAAACTAGATTTTTACAATATTTTAATATAAAAACAATAAAACATTATAAAAACCTAATTCTAGAGTACCACCAGCAGCGGGGCAGGGCCCAAGCTATCGGTGGTCAGGGCTGCAGAGTGAGGAACGCTATATTTACTCATGTGATATCAGCACCTTAAATATCATAATCACAAACACAGTAAGTTGTACTTAATGCGTTGTTGTAACGTGTTGCTTTTTTATCTAGGTACATATGTTTGTGCTTAGGATGAACTTTTAGCATCATCCCACCGCCCCGGACAAAGATATATATTCCCCATTTTTGATTCGCAGCAGATGTACAGACGCCTGCACATCACTATCCAAAACTGTCAAATTTCTTCAATACGTTTACAATAGTCATATGGTTTGAAATCTATTAAGGTAATTTGACAGTTTGTTGTAGGTTGATGTGCACGCGTGTGTACATATTAATGTGCTCAGTTTGGTTGAAAGTAGGGCTAATCTTAAGTCTGCTTGGCTATCTACCACCACCATAATAACAATATTGGTAGCATTATTGTTCCCAACCAAAAGAAGATCTGCTAGTTCTTTCGATGTGCAGTGCGCTAAAACCATCCATCACTTCACATTATTATCATCACTTATCAATAAGTGAGAGGATAACCAAGTGCTTTTTCATTTGAATAATATAAAAAAATAAAAATATTTTATAAAATTCACCTACTTATTATTTTTGACACTAAAGCTTCATCGCTATTGTCAGCATTTAAAATTATTATTTTTTGGATTAAAAATATTTAATTTGCCGAGCATACAATTTACATTCAAAACTAAATTTATATCTGATTGAGGCGTCTGCTTCTAATTAAGAACGCTTTGTGCTTCCTTGTATATTCCTACCAGCTTTAATTCAGCATGCACAATGTAAACTTTGGCACCGCAGAAATCGGGGAGTATCTAATGTGAGATCAATAGGCCTTATTCTAGCTTGTCTTCAATAGATGTTTATTTTCACCAACTAAACTTTAGCTGTTCCCGGTGGTGTACTATGAGAGTAAAAATATGCGATATCATCTCTGCAACAGTAGTAATACGTCGACTTTGATAATCCATTTCTTTGTTATATCAGAATATTTTAGGCCTCATCATCAAACTTATAGGGTAAGGGGGTGAGGCTGTTTTCACCACTGCATTTTCGCATTCCACACCTTTGCTTCAAACACTGGGTGGCTTAGTCCTTGCTCTTTTACAAAGGCAATGTCTCCAAATACAGTGCTCATAAAATGGCATGCTTATTAGCATGCTCTTCAAACTGACACATTTGCTTTTGTTTAGCATGCTCTTTATAAGCCTACTCTTAAATAATCGTGCTCAAAGCAAACAATTGTACACACATGCTGTTTAAGCACGGGCTGGAAGCTTTGGTATTCGACATTCTAGCAAGTTCTCTGCTAGTGTTCCAGTGCAGGTAGTGAAAAAAGACGATTTGGGTTTTTCATCGCCCCAGTGAGACATTTTTAGCGCTAAATCGTGCACGCGCACCTGCTGAACGACTGATCGATACTAGCATGCTCAATAAGCAAACTTGTTCACACGCGCTAAAGCGCGCTCCCATCCACCCGCGCTGCAGCGTGCGATTTTTGAGCAAACTCGAAATGAGCATGCTCATTATTTGCACCGTTTTGGTGCTATTACGTAGCAAATGCTCAATAGTGGCATGCTTTCATGCTCGTAATTATCGATGAGTAGCTCGCGAGCGAGTTGTTAAAAAGAGCTAGCTCACCTATTCTAGCTCAACGTATATCTAGCTCACTCGCGTTCAATTCATATCTTTTAGCTCAGTGTTTTATCGGAATGTCGGAATCGAGCGGCTCGATAGACAAAGAGAGACATTTGCGTTTCGAATGACGCGTATGAGCGAAAGAAAGAGATGTACACACACAAACACTGCAGTGCCTATTGGATCGGATTTGGATACGCTAGCTCTACGTACGTATGCATTCAAATTTAATCTATATTGCTATAATAAAAAGGTGCATATTTAGGAGTAGAATTTTTGCGCAGAAAATTCCAGTTATATTTATTTTGATTGACAGTCCTAAGCCTGTCAAAGTATGAAGGAAAATCGTGGCTAATTTGACGAGTCAATGTAATAATAAACATTATTCTAAAAAAAGTAAAATTCATTAAGTTAGTGTTGAAAATAAACAACGAATTGTGTCTACTACACTTTCAAAAAACTAAATTAAATTAGGAATTAGGTTATAACTACCTATTAATCATTCTGTGTTTTAATTAGTCTGTAGTTCTGTACGAGTATAACTCAAAAGTGTCAGTCGAGCGAATCTGATCTGTACACATTTAAACGACTCAAGAACCTTCTATCTTCATGAACTACACTAAGCTAAATGAGCTACTGAGCTAAAAGAGATATATAGCTCTTGACTGGGTTAAGAGCTATATACCTCTTATCTCTTCAAAGAGCTAAATGTTTCATGACTACTAGTAATGAGCATGTGTAACTGTAGTTATAGTTGCTCATGCACACTCACGGTCACTTAACGGTTAATAATCCACAATTATTTCACATTAATATCCGATATAACACAAATTTTAGAAAATAAAACAAAACCGCAGACATGACTCTTCACTTTCCCGCCAAGAAGTCCAACACCAAAGATTTTTTTTTTCATTTTGTTGATGGCTTTGTGCGATTAGCACATTTAGCCAGTGTCAAAGTAATTTTTCTAACAAGCAATACATACACAAAAAATATTTCGTTTCTGTAGGATGATGATGATTGATGAATGATAATAGAAATGAGAAATGATAAACCACCCAACCCCTCGAGTATCTCAGTAAAGATGTGGGGCTTTACTAAGTCCTCGGGCGGACTTCTTGAGAGAATTTGAAAAGTGACGTTGCACTGTTTTGTTTCATTTGCCAACACTCATGCACACTCACGAACACTTAACGGTTAATAATCCACCATTATTTCACATTAATATTCGACATAACACAAATTTTAGAAAATAAAACAAAACCGCAGACATGACTCTTTCACTTTCCCGCCAAGAAGTCCACACCAAAGACTACATACGTGCCTCTAGAAGAACCATTGACTATGGGTATGTTCCGATATACACTGCGAGCACTGTCCAGTGCTCTTACTGGTGAGAAATTTGTTCCGTTAAATATGGACTGACAGTATACTGCCGCAGTATCCCAGGGAAATATATGACGTCATAAATCGTCGCCATTTTTGTACTGTAAGCACTGGCATTTTCGAGTTAAGGTGTTCTCAGTGCTTTGATCACGTGATCAACAGCGTCCAGAAATGACATGGATGACAGTATAGTATACTGAAATGTGTTCCGTTTTAAACAGTAACCAGTATAGCTAACTATATAGGAACGGCTTTGCAGTATACTAAATTGACGTCACACCTTACAGTGCTCGCAGTACATATCGGAACATACCCTATGTTTATTAATGGCAACTGTCAACGCTTTGTCATTTTGTCTGTCAATGTCAGACAATCTCTGGGATGCCAGCTTATGCTTATTTATTATTAAAATATGCTCTTTCTGCGCATATTACTCATATTTTGGTTAGAATTTGTAAATATTTTTATTTTAGCAGCATCTTATTAAATAAAAATCTTTAAAATAAAATACTTAATCTTAGAAATCTAAAAAAAAACTCATCATTTTCGCCACTATGGAAACCAGCTGCTACAGCTGTTCGCTATTACGAAATTGTTTTTTTCTCTTTTAGGATGTTTAAGCCATTTAATATCGTTATAGGTGTAGCCGTGTTTTATCCAAACATCTATTAGATAGATAGCTGCGTACCTACCTACTCCTTGAATTTCATTACACATTTTTACCGTATCTAGGTAGGTAATTAATCACGATGGTATGATATTATTACGAGTTACTACGACGACCAGTTACATAGGACCTACCTAAAAACAAAAAGTGGGAAGAAAGAAGTATTATATCTATCTAATCTATACGAACTAACTTCACGCTACATTCATTCATTCATATTTCTGGAATCTCGCTCGCAATCGCGAGAGGCGCGTTCAAAACATTGCGGCGCATTACGCACCAGTTTCACAGTTCACTTCAGTCGCACAGCCTGTTGCTCGGAGAACTATGTGTGTGGCTGCTTCTATTCAGCTGGTCGGCGTATTTAGTGTGAATCACCAAAATAATATCTACTTCAGAGTGTTTATAGTGTTGAGTGAACTGTTATTATAGTGGATACAAATCGTGTTTGTTGCTAATCACTGCATGCGGATCTAAAGTTATCAAGTTTGTTCAATTGAGTGTTTCAAATTGACTTTTGACGTCACGCAAGTCAGCCAATCAGTTGGCGCGAAAAAATTCAACATATTTGTTTGACTTTAAAAAACCGCTTTTGTTTTGGTCCTGTTTAAATTTGGGACCAAGTGTTAAATTAAATGGATCACCTAAGTGAACACATGAAGAAAATATGTTATTAAAATGCACTGCAGACGGGCGGCCGATCAAAGTGAACGGAGCTTTGGTGAGCCAGGGCAATGGTGCGAGAGGTAAGGTCCGCTATTACCTATTAATTCTATTGTTATCTAAGTATTTAGTTTAGACCTGGCTTTTATACAATCCCCAATCCCTCGCTTAAGCAGAAACGTTCTCACACAAAGGTTGCAGTTTTAGATACCTAGCTACTGTCTGATGAAAATAATTAAAATCACAGCTTTATTCCAATAATATGTAGGTATCTACCTCATTATGCCATGAATAGATCTATTGCTAATTTATTATTCAAATTAATTGATTTACCAAATGGTAACTTATTAATCCCAATTTGTTAATTTGTTTGTAGTAAGTAGTGCAGAATCAAAAAATTGCTTACAGATAACTTCAACTGATAGAAACTAGGAGCCTTCAACTGGGAACAAGCGTCTATGATATTTATGTTTATTATCTACCAATATGTACTTAATTAATAAAAAAATATAACAGAAAAGTTGGCAAATTCAATCTATTAAATTGACTATGTCTAAAAATCATTGTCCTACCAAGCAGTAGGTTAGCCTTTTTATTATTTGAAAATTGAGTGAAGAACACTTGTTATTAAATAAACGCCTACCCACATTAAGGAACTTCTATCTATCCTAACAAAACGGGCAAGAGTCTCTTGACTTACACACAATACCTATTGCAGTTACTGTTACCACTAATCAATCACTCAGAAAATAAGATGGTATTTATAAAAAAAGTAATGTTTAATAAAATAATATGATATTGTTATATTGTGTTAAATTATAATATAATTTTTCCTTCATGTTTACAAAAAATATATTATATTGTAAATAGCATTTTCTAAATGGAATAAAACCATAATTATTCATAAACATATTTTTTTAATAAAATTTTACACATTTTAACATTTGTTAACTAGTGTACCTACCTAGGTACCTATTAGGTTTTTAGTTTTTATGTAGGTAGGTAATTGGCCTGCTGCACGTTTTTATTAGGTACTGTAAGGGTCATTGTCATGTGTGTGCATTTGAATTTAAATAAATCAATTCAATGAAAAAATACAAATCAGATCCTTTTCAGAATAAACCCCCAGAATTTATGAAACAGTTAAAATGCCAATCAAAGATTTGTTTACACCGGTAATACCTACTTATCAAAGTACTTATATCAACTGGCTCTGTTAAACACCACATTGGATTGAATACTAAAATGCTGGTCTATGTCTATTAGGTACCAACAGAAACCTGTATGTAAATTGTTTAAAATCTTTATAACCATCAGATGAATTTTATTATCTAAAATGGAGAGCAAATCCTATGATTATGTAGGTATGGAAGAAGGTAAATAGTAATACACAAGCATGGTTATTATGTGTTGTATTTATGATTTTATTTTAATTAATAAAATCAATTTATTATTATAATAAAATTGATGATTTATTATTATTTAATTAAGGAGTACACTGTTAGTCTGGAAATATTTTGAAACACCATATTTTCGGAACACGTATCGTTAAACAGCTAGGTATTTATAAAGCGTCACATGCGCAAATATTGGTTGTTTGTTTGTACGGCATCTCAATTTTATCGACCAATATTATTTCTATTGAGATCAAAGGCTTAGCCCAGATTCGAAGTCGATTCATGGTTTTAAATGCGAGACCTTCGTGGGTAATTTGTACATTAAATTAAAAGTATACTTTTCATGTTTGTATCCGACTTGCATATAATTTTTGGTCACTTAACGTACCTATTATGATAATCTATTTCGCCCTCAATTAGATTTGCTGTGGATTTGCTAGTATAAGTGGATTTATTGAGTTTAAATACCGATATAGCAATAGAACAAAATAAATAAAATACGACAAAAGGTAATTAGACATCCCTTAAAGATAAAATACCTATCTGTACCACAGAAAATTCGAAACATAGATTTCCCTAATGCTGTAGGTAGCGAAAATCGATATTAATTTAGTTACAAAGGTACATTATACGGCATGGATTTATATGTGCATGCACAGAAGTGGACAAACAATTGGTGGAGCGTGGAGCATCCCGCAGCCGTCTGTTATCAGGCGCGGCTATCGGGGGTCAGCTGGGAGCTGAGCACTTCGCTCTGTTTACAGATGGGCGATACGCGCACGCGACGACCATATGATACAATAACTGGTTGACGCCAGATCCTTTACCTGTACAATCCTTTAGAACAGCGGTAAAAGATACGTCTTAGATGAGTTACAAATGGCGATTTCTATTCAATTTTATCGGACATCTAGAAATTTAAAAAATAATAACTATTTTCCCTTTTTCTGTAGTATTAGGGATTAGGTATACTCAAATAATTTGTCTTGCGTTAATTATTATGATACTTGTACCATTATTAAAGTTTTCAATTAGTTTCAATTAAAACTTTTTGTACTTACCTAAAATATAATCATCATCATCATCAGCTCATTTATGTCCCCACTGCTGGGGCACGAGCCTTCCCTATGGATGGATAGGGAGAACGGGCCATAAACCACCACGCGGGCCCAGTGCGGATTGGTGGTTGTTAACGACTGCTAATGCAGCCGGGACCAACGGCTTAACGTGCCTTCCGAAGCACGGAGGAGCTCGAGGTAATAAATTTTTGGTCACACATCCGATGACCGGCCTTTGCGAAAGTTGCTTAACCTCAGCACTCGCAGACCGGGCGCGTTAACCACTGCGCCTTCAAGCTCCTCTAAACTGACAAAATATAATAAAAATAATAAATATATTTATTATGTGTATATAATGTAAGTACTATTTTGTTGAGCTAATTAATTAAGGAAAAAGCCTATCCACCATTTAACCATTATCTTATAACAACATAGGATGAAAACAGTATTATTTGATGTATCGGCACCTAATTAAGTTGTTAGAAAGAGAAGCCAAAGATAAGATAGCCAATTTAGGTCTGGCGTGGTAAGTTCATGTCGTTGACCGGATAAATGCATTTAGAATAAATAACTGCTTCATTATTCAGTTAAAGAAACGCTGACTTACTTAACATTTATTATACAAAAAATATAATTTGATTCAAGATCCTGTAGTAAATCGTCGATGATGGTCAAAGTAAATTAAATAGGTAATCTAACTGTCGGTTTATAAATGTATGCACATTGTTAAAACAATGATCCTAAGAAGCCATAAAAGTCACATAAATATCAATAATGTAATAGATACAATAGTAGTATATAATAAGGCGACGCTTAAGCAAACTGGTAGGCTACTCTTGACGTAAACTCAATCTCAATACAATTCCAATGGGATTAATATGTATCGATATTGGGATAAGTTTCGCAATTTCGGAACGCCCCATCTCGATAATAATTTGTTCACTCAATTTCCACGCAATTTAATTCCAATGTAGCGCTATTATCGCTTTTAAGAGTGCCATTTTAATTTTTTAGATTTGGGATTGGAATTGTATTGAGATTGAGTTTGCGTCAAGAGTAGCCTACCTGGACAGTAAACTAGGTAACTATCATACTGCCATTGTTTGTGGTTGAACCAAGTATATTCGGATCCGATCTGAACCCCTCGGAGAATCTAGTAGAGAACGGGGACTCGCACTAGTGTGTGATGCGATTCCCTCTAGAATACCTCTGACGGTGTTTTGTTTCAAACCGGCGACGCTGAAAATGTCGCCTTAAAAGCTGTCAGCAAACTCAAAAAACTAAGTATAACATGATAGCGTACCTAAGCCTAGAACAGAACAACCGCAAACGGTAGGCAATACATTGTCCTTCCTTCATAATGTTGACGGTACAGGGTGCCTAGTGTGAGTTTTGTTTACAATCCGTATTCATTCGATTACGTTTACGAAAACGAAAATTAGTATGGCATTGAAGCAGCGCCTCCTGGCGGCATACGAGAAGAGTTAACATTTTGCCATACAAATTCTCGAATGAAACTCGCACTTGGCACCCTGAACACTGTATCGTAAGCATTATACAGGGTGCTCAATGCGAGTTTGATTCGTGTTAGCGAAAACGAAAATTTGTATGGCATTGATGCCCCGCCTCCTGGTGGAAAACTATACAACAAAACAGATTCTCCTTTTCGATATCGTAATCGAATGTCAAATAAAAACCGCAGTAGGTACTCAGGGTGCCAAGTGCGAGTTTCATTCGCCATTCGATCACGTTAACGAAAACGAGAATTTGTATGGCAAAATGTTAACTCTCCTCGTATGCCGCCAGGAGGCGCTGCTTCAATGCCATACTAATTTTCGTTTTCGTAAACGTAATCGAATGAATAGGTACGGATAGTAAACAAAACTCACACAAGGCACCCCAGAAAACTGTTTCGTGAACATTGTGATGATGATGAAGTAAAAGTTGGCGATTGTATTCTTCTAGCCTTAGGTACACTATTATCGAAACATAATAGTGTATGTACCTAATATGTCACATACTGAGCGTGCTCTAACCGCACTTGGGGTAAGTTTACCATCGCACGGACTGAATGTTGACAATATCCGCTGTTTGTTGCCATAACACGCCTGGCGGCCGTGCGAAACATTACGTACAAACACCGAACAAGCCTTTATAAAGTTCTTCATATATCTGCGCTCATCCTAGCACTGTTCACTGTACTCAAGCTACCTACTGCCATAGCTTGAATACTGCAGTATACAGAATTGCTCGTTTAAAGGTATTACATAGATTATAATAATTGATGCGAGCATAAATCAATATTAATAATTTATGCTCGTAGTAACTTCATGCTTTGTGTGCTTGGGCGTGTGCTCGCGTAAAATATTTGCTAATAATTCAGGGTGCGTAGTGCGAGTTCATTCGCTATTCGATCACGTTAACGAAAACGAGAATTAGTATGGTCAAATTTTAACTCTTCTCGATTGTCGCCAGGAGGCGCTGCTTCATTACCATACTAATTTTCGTTTTCGTAAACGTAATCGAATGAATACGGATAGTAAACAAAACTCACACTAGGCACACTGGATAGACGATAGAAGCTATTGAAAACTGCATCTGTGCTCTAGCGATAAGGTGATCAGTCTCAGAACAAAACTTACTGGGTTCTATTCCTAGCGTGGCTACATTTAAGTTCTTTAAGTCTTGCCATATAAAAACGATTAACAGCATTGTGTTGTGGTGTTTATTAACTATTATAGCCATTTTCTATGGTTGAGGAATTCACGCGAAATACGCTTCTATTTGTTACTTATTATAACTTTCTACAACATTTGATGGGTAATGACCACGCTTGCCAAATGCGGGTTGGTGATTTGGCGACTGCCCGACCTGGGAATTAAACCTGGGACCTTCGGTTATCGGGCCGAGCGCTTTGTCACTCGGCCACTATAGCGTTATTGTAGTTTTGACTTGACTTCAACGATGGAGGGCTTTGCCCAGCTGTGGGACAGTTATTGGTAATTTAATAACTTTACATCTTTTTCCATCAGGTGCGATTATGTCCAAGCGCTTTCCCTAGTATTTCCTGTTTCTAAGCGAAGATCATATCTACATAATTATATTGAGTTCTAAACTGCCTCTCCCGCCTTTAGACCTATAGAAATTATTATTTCTTATTCTATTTAGCACAATAAGTCGAATTTTCGTTTTACAACTTTTTTGACGTATATTAATCCCATTTTTTATTTTATTTATTTATTAAATAAACCAACAGCGTTACAGAATAATCATTAGTAAAGCTAATCAGATTTTTCTTAAATTTCTAAACAATATGTTCAATGACGGCCAGTACAAAAGAACAAAAACTATAATAGAAAATCTAGGTAAATATTACATTTAAACAACGAGCAAACAAAAAAGGCCACTGGACTGGCCAAAGGACTCATAACATAATTTAATCAAAATAAGTTAAATAATGAAGCTTTCAAGGATGTGTGGTTTCAAGAAACAAGAATCTGTAATAAAAATTATTATCATACTAGCTGTGCCCCACGCACGGATTCACCCGCCGCGTTAAAAAATATTTTCCCGTTTTTGCAACATTTTTATTGCTGCTCCACTCCTATTAGTCATAGCGTGAATCGTGGCGTGATAATATAACCTATAGCCTTCCTCAATAACTGGACTACTCAAAAAAAAAAAATTTTTTTCAATTACGGTTTAGCGGTTGAACGCGCTAATCTCAGGAACTACGACCAGTAGTTCTCTTCAGCTTTATAATATTCGTATAGATTTATATGAGGAGCTCGATGGCCCAGTGGTTAACGCGCCCGGTCTGTGAGTGCTGAGGTTAAGCAACTTTCGCAAAGGCCGGTCATCGGATGGGTGACCAAAAAATTAATTATCTCGAGCTCCTCCGTGCTTGGGAAGGCACGCAAAGCCGTTGGTCCCGGCTGCATTAGCAGTCGTTAACAACCACCAATCCGAACTGGGCCCGCGTGGTGGTTTATGGCCCGTTCTCCCTATCCATCTATAGGGAAGGCTCGTGCCCCTGCAGTGGGGACATAAAAATGAGCCGATGTTGATGATAGATTTGTATCATTATCCACTGTGTCGCTTTTGTTAGTAGTTAACGTAGAGGTGTTAAGAGGTCTACTATCACAAAATGCGCGCGCTCACGCTTTCTCAGAACTACGAGCGGCCGACGACGCATCGCAAAAGTAGCATTTTGTGCAGTTGTAATTACATTTATTTGAAGTTTAATAATTTTTTTATCGTTCAAAAAGGTATAGATTTTTGTTTATAAACTAACGTTAATTCTGGTGTACATTTTACTTAATAATATTAATGGAGTAAGGAGATATTTACAGCTAATTCTGAACGTTTTATGACTTTGAATGGGGTTTTTTTTTGTAGAAATTCTATTCATATTTCGAAATTCCGAGGCCGTTACGAACTTAACCACTATTTAAGAGATATTATTATATATTTTTCATTTCGTTTGCTTAGTACAGTAGTTCAATCCATGAGTTTGAAAATTGCCGTCAGCGTAGTTAATTGAAAACTAGCTTCGGAATTTTGACTTTATATAAATAGTTAAGGAAAAATTGCCGAAAGCGAGGCCGCTACGAATATACATAACTATTCTCCACCATACAATAAGTCAAAATTGTCTGAGGGTTTCAGTTTCTCTGAACAAGAACGCCAAAGTTGGGCATTTTATGCAAAAATCACGGTCAAAATGTAATAGGTCCCAAGATTAATTAAAATGTACACCAGTATTCTGCTTCTCGTATAACTAAGTTACAATTAAACGATGGTTGGCACTTTCATTTATCTAAGACAGACATTCTTGAGGAAAGGCACCAATATTCATTCCAATGTATTCGTGAATTTTAACATAGCCGATAAAACTTCAAACAAATGGTAGATTTTACAGAGAGAGTTGAATTTAAAACAATCAAAAGTATATTATTATATAAAATGTCTACATCGTCGTACATGTAAACTTGTTTATGTGAACAAAAGTATGATAGGTTACCATATGAAACATCGTCATTTATCAACTGCTCCGTCTGAAGGGACGCATGCTATTATCATTCTTAATCTATAGATATAAAATGATTTGTCCTGAATGACTGATGAATCAACGCACAGCCAAAACCGCTGATCCGAGACATGAAACTTGGAGGGCGTGTTCTTTGTATGACATAGGCAACCGATAAGAAAGGATTTTCTGAAATTCTACCCCTAAGGGGGTGAAAAGGGGGGGGGGGGGGGGCAAAGTTTGTATGGGACAACGTGATTCCTTGGGCCAATCCAATCTACTTCAAATTTTGCATAAACATTTTTTAACAGAATTGATGGAAGACGTGTTTCGTATTTTATTGAAATTAATCCCCTAACGGGGTTAAAAAGAGGTAGAAAGTTATTTTAGCAGTGATTTGCTTCGAAGTTGATTTAAATTACATTTTAATTTGACACATGTTTAAAAATTCAATCCTATTTTATTCAAAAAAGGTTTGAATCAATATCTAAAGAAAATATTGATTTCACTGATAAGCTCAAAAATTTTTAGGAGAGAGTTTTTTAAACGGCCTTCACAGCGTCACCGGACTTTTTGGGGGGCGGCAAGAAACTTAAAGGGTTCCTCAATGGGTTCCTCCCCCCAACCGCCTAACTCTCTCGCTTTCGATCGCTTTGAAGGCGAGGCCCTCGCCTCGCTTTCTAATATAATATCGAAATACAATACCGAATAATATCGAAAGCTATAGCCTATAGCTTTCGATATTGCTTTCATATTGCTTTCGAAATGACAAGATGACGCCTCCTCCTCGCCTCGCCTTCAAAGCGATCGAAAGCAAGAGAGTTAGGCGGTCGAATAAGTAAAACAAAATATACGATATAGCACGCAAATGAAAGAGATAGAAATAATTTTAATGATTGCACTTCAAATGTTTCTTGTGCATAGAGTAACATTATAGTCGTAGAGTGGCCACTTGATTGAAAAGTAAGATAGGTAAGAAATAAAATATCTTATGAAAGTAAATCATATTTATTGAAAATTTGAACAATGAAATAATTCATAAAAGAAACTAAATAAAATAGGTACATATTTTAAATTGTAACTTGTTATTAGTAAAGGTTAATTCACGCACACGTTTTCTTAGCACTGAATTTTTGGTGTTTCTAGAATTTCTTCCAACTCCGGCAAACTGACATTGTCTAGACTCTACAGAGAGTTCTGAACGTAATAATTTTTTTGTTCCTGAAAAAGCAAATATTATTAGGTATGGTATGGTCAATCATGGATTAAGTATTGCCACTTTATTGAACTCGACTGTACCTATGCTGACCAAACAAATTAAACGTGAATGAAAATGCAGGCAACAGCTAATATAAAAACGAAGTATAAATAAAGTACAACTGAACTTTAATTGTAGCCATTTAAGTCATCATCAATGTTCGATTCTTCATTAACTAATATATGTCCGCAGCGCATGCATCCTTATCACTCTAGCGTCAAAACTAGATCGCTATCTCTTTCTTCACCTAAACATGGCGTCTTTGCGTCAGTTATTAGATTGTTTGGAAAAATTATTCAATTATTAAATAATCTAAGTATCTTTGCATACTCACGTGTGATAAGAGATCCCTTGTATTATGTTTACGTTAGAGTCATAATTTGTGCACTTTCGAAACACAACGACGGCATTTTATTTATTTTTTGGTCAACTGTCACGGACGACTCGCTCTGTGGCTTGAACGCAAACTGATTGCGACGTGAGACAATTGGGCTATAAATGAGTTTTCAACTCGAAGCCGCGTAGTAACATATATCTACTTCCTTTTAATGTAAGTAATATCATTGGGGTTCCTCAAGCCACACTGCTTGGTCACGATCAAAACAACGTCAGGTTTCTAGAGGGAATGGCATCACGCAAGCGTGCTCCCGCACTCTACTAGATTCTCCGAGTAGTGTGGATAGGATTGGGATGGCTTGTAAGGGTTACAATAGTAGTGTACGTTATGCAGATGTGTGTCTAAATCAGAGTGTATACCCAACTATCCTAAGAACTAATAGTAACCTAACTTATTATGCGAAAGTGAGTTTGTTTGTTTGTTTGTGTGATACCATTTCACGCGTAAACTATAATATTTATCGATTTGTTTGTTTTGTTGTCATATAAACTGTCAAAGTGGTACGAAGTCCGCCGGGTCAGCTAGTACTTTACTATAATGATAGCTTTGTTTCAGTTAACAGGTCTATGATAAATGCCCACGTGGCTATTCAAGATATCGGCGCCAAGTTTGATAATAAAGATAACTGAACAAAATATGTATTACAATTGCGAAATCGCGAACAAGATAAGGACCGCATGTCTGTCTATTACAGTCTGTTATTTGTTATACATACTGTAGGGCGAAACGATGTAAATGGCGCCAATTGTGAGTACTAATGCGATCATTAAAAACACATTTTTTTTTACAATCTGAATTTTATATTTTATTTTAAAAAAGTGTTGAATTTTTTTTTTCGATTGAACCCGCACCCCGCGATATACCGGGTCAGGTGCACTACCTTTATGGTAGCATGGTTCTGTCCAACCCGTCACTTTCAACAGTTTCTTCAAATTGTAATTTGTTCGCAACAAAATTTGCGTAAAATTATATATTTTAACCATAACCCTGAAAAATATTTTGTATTGGCATTTATAACGTAGATAGAAAGATCTTCCGTAACCAATTAAAATCAATTAAGAAATATCATCTGGTCTCATATAATTACCAATAGAAATGACCATATTATTTTAAATACAAGTATGTGTGATAGACCTCGTTCAATAAAATTGATGGATAAGTAGGCATAAAGGTTACTATACTATAATTAATTACGGTACACTACCAAGTGTTTAGCGTTTGGTGAATCGTTTCTTTGTCGCACCACCAAAAAAATAGAATTCCCTCTCAGCTCACTTATTTCCACCTTCCTACAACATGGGATCCTTTAAACGAGGAGTGAAGAAGCAACGTGCGGGCAAGGTCGTGACGGCTAGTGAGGAAGAATCCTCTACTGCAGCTGTCCTCGCATCTCAGAACACTGTCTCTGCTTAATATCAGTCAGAGCAGTAATTTCTCTAAACTAGTATAAAAAACACGTCACTAAGGGTGAAACTCCATTGAAGCTGAGCTGAGCTGAGCCGAGCTGTGTGGAATCAACCAATAGAATTCCTTTATTTTAACGGCTCTTCTCAGCTCTGCTCCAGTATTGGTTCATTTCCACAGTTCCTCCAGTTCGGCCTGGTAACAAGTCCTTTAGTTTAACGTGATTGCGTGAGTAAACGATGTTGCCAAAAAACCCTTTGACTACTTGTAGCACAACCTACACAACTAATTGATTAGGTATACTACACTCGTATTTTATTGATTTTAATGTTATTGCTATAATATTATAAATTTCAAATACGAGGACAAACGTGTCAAGTACGACCATTTATGCTGTAATTTTGTTTAAAAACAAATTATGCTGATACAAGTACTCTTAATACACAGCTTAACTAACACTCACAAAACATTTCAATACAAACTTTTTAACGATTTTACTGTAAGGAAACTGTTCTAAAATAGAATTGCTTCCATTACGTATTGAATAAGGAAAAAAGTTGTCCAAAGAGTATTATAACATTTTCGAAACTACTTTAGGATTTAAGTACCTATCTAACCTGTGTTGCATGCCAGCACAGAACACAGCGCGATAGCTCGATAAACTACAAGGTCAAGGCTGATTAGAACGCTGCGTTCGCGCTCATTTTACATCAGATTGCGGAAACTATAGCCATGCCTATTATACGTACGTTATAAAATCTGCGGGTGGGCTCAAATTGACAAATACATCTATCAAAATATTTCAGGCATCCGCATTCTTGCTGAAAATGTACCTATGCCATTAGTTAGATTATATCTCAACAGATACGTCATGCTGTGACAAGTTTCTGATTATAATTACTTTGGAACATCATTATAAGTTAATATTTATTTTGTTGGTCTAACATAAAAGTTTCGAAGCTAATCCGTCTAAGATTATACATTTACTAGTTTTTTTCTTTTACGATGGTTCTTTATTTAATACTGGCGGCCCGCTCGCGACTTTGTCCGTCTGAGTACCGGGTCCAATTCTATGCATGTATTATACATATAAACCTTCCTCTTGAATCACTATATCTATTAAAAAAACCGCATCAAAATCCTTGCGTAGTTTTAAAGATCTAAGTATACATGATGATGATGTCCTCCCAGACGTATCCGTCGACGGCGACACCCTCAGCTAATGTTAGCGTTAGCTTGGCCCTTGCATGGGCACGAACGTGACTTGCAAAACCAAATTTGATTTTGAAAGTCCTGTCACAGGAAGCACAATAAAGAGACCTGCTTGCTAAGCATACATACATACATAGGGACAGACAGACAGCGGGAAGCGACTTTGTTTTATACTATGTAGTGACTAGAAAATATTTTGCACAGAGTTTCCTCGAGTAAGGAAAACAAACACACAGGGGCTTTCACAAAATTTCCACGAGAACGGGGAATAAAACGGCCGGCAAGTGCATTATTATTCCGTTGCGCAACCGAACCACCAACATTTGACATTGCACTAATACATACTATTATTATTATTATTATTATTATACTACAATTAAAACACTTGCTTGTTCCTGTGTATGTATGTAGGGGGTAATCGCTGGGACTAAACTACTAGAAAGCTATACTATCTCTTACTAACGTAATTACGATGGTCAAAAATTATAACAAAAGCTCCACCCTTGTAACCACCCACGACGAGGTTTTTTGACATGAGACATGAAAACTAAAATATCTTGTCAAAATATACCTTGTCACAGTGTAGTGTAAAAATAGCCTTTTACCTGTGAATGTGGTAAAAATTGCTCACTGGCAGTAAGCCCTCACGGTCCCGGCCACTCTCTTTCATATACTTATACAAAAGTTTTGAAACAAATGTAAACATGTTTATTTCGCAGTATAGCACAGTAGCATTCCGGCTGTTTAAGGCAATTTAATTATTTCGACGACCCAAGTAACGTATAACGACCCAGTCAGATTTGTTGAGTCCTTATATACCTACTGGTAGTAATAATATGCTCCAAGAAGTCTGTATGAGTAACTTTTTGTAAGAGATCTCCTTTATCTCTTATTATTTATCTCTTACTTATTTATCATTTAGTTACTAATACCTCACCTAGACTTGATAGGCTAGCTCATTAACGTCACAACTGCCCGTTGGTATAATAATCGATAAGCCGTTGATTAACCTATCATTGGGGTCATGGAGTTGATAGCTGTTATGTAAACATGCTTGTTTAGATTTGGTGCTGTCTGTCTGTCCTATTTATTGTAACTATCATTTGTCAAACTTGGCGGTATTATAGTGTTTTTATTATAAACTTATTATAACAGACTTGGAGGTTTGATGCTGAGTGAGAGTTTTATTTACCAATGATCATGAAAGGAAAGGATGATGTTTGGAAAACGCGGTTGTGTGTTGCATAATTGCTACTCGCTTTGTTTATCACTAGGAGGTGCTTCTTTAATGTCATACAAAAATGTCGTTTTTGAGACTGAGTTGAAATGAAATGAAATGAGACTGAGTTGAAATGAAATGAAATGTTTATTTGTACATCACAGGTTTTACAAGGTCTTACAAGATATTATAATGATAAGTACATCTGTGATCAGCCTATTAGGCAAACAAATTAAATAAATTTAAAATATTGCAGCTGAACTTATATAATATCTAACAGATAGAAAAATCATTAAAATGAATAAAGCTATTAAAATAAAAAATAAAATATAAATGATGACAACTTTGTTAACGTGATATTATAATGGTGAATGAAGTTTTTACTCAGCAATCTGCTATAGCTTTCATTGATTTCTTCGTCTTCTCACCACACTGCATGAAAGTGGTAGGTTATGTTATGTTCAAAAGTGCAATATTTATTACACTAATCTATTTAAATGTATTTAAATCATTCACGCTTACGACTTGCCGTGCCTGCTTCGCCGCAAAGCCCCGTCGCTATACCATTTTTCTGCGCAAAAACATTTGCTTACACTATAATTCTGTTGTAGTAATAAAACTGGATAAAGTATTAGTAGTTTTGCAAATTGCCAGCTGGAACTGGAGAAATGTTAGCAATGTGAAGACTGAAGAGCGAGGTCATGTGCGCATAAATTTAGCTTTATGTAAGATCTGCGTCGTAATTAGCCTTTATCGCGCTGTGTTTATTTTTATCATCATGTGACATGTCCACCAATTTTTATTGCCTTGTGTAATTGTTAACCGGCAGCAAGTGGAGGAGCTCGTCGTCAGATGCTCGCGCGCTCGGGTTACAATCGTGTATGTTCGCACTACCAGATCCCCTGATGGATGGCCAATTAAATTATACTTATACGCCTCGGTGGCTGAATTGCAACGCGCTCGGTCCGGTACTCGAAGGTCCGGGGTTCAATTCCCAGGACGGGCAGTGTGTTTCGGATTTTTCGATTCATAACCCGGGTTTCTGATCACCTGCATTCGGCAAGCGTGGTGATTAAGCCAATACCCATCAATTGTAGTATGACTTTATTTTAATGATGGATGCTTTTGCCCAGCAGTGGGACAGTCATAGGCTATTTACTTACTGTTTATTATACCTATACGACTCTTCCCGCTTCACCGCACTTTAGTCCGTTGGTCCCAGTTATTGTAAATCGCAGTTGTAAATTACAGTAACCGTGTATGGAAAGCCTGAGCCCAGCAAATGGGGCGTAAATATGTTGAATATGAAACTGTGAGTTTGTGAATATTAATTATGGCTTGTATTATTGGGTACTAAAAAAGTTGTATATAATTTTTTTCTTAATAGAAACATTATTTAGAGCATTGTGCGGTTTGCGTATAGTATCGGATTTCCTTCTTCTTAGCATTCCTCTTCTCAGCGAAGGTTCGACCGATGTTGCAACCGAACCACTAACCCAAGAATGCTTTCTTCTGCCAACGTTTCTTTTACCGCCTATCTTGACTTCTATTATCTATGAACTAGAAGAGGCTGTATTTCGGATTTCTCCTTTTTCTTTTTTAAAGTCCTAGGAAACTGAAAAATAAATATTTAAAATATGTACATTTTATTAGATAGAGCAAACAATGTATATATGACTACTTTGCACATATAGAAGTAGGTGTCGTTGTAATTTTTAACACTATTAGTTAGTATTAATAAATATAATTGAAAAAGCATGCCTATTTTCTAAGTATTATCAGAATCATGAGGAAGCACTGTCGGTTATCGTGCAAACCATACTTCATAATTATAAGTTATCTGCGTGGTAGTGGGTAGTTATATAACGCCGATAATTTTACACTGCTTGTAAATAGTTGTACGAAGTTAAGCATGCGCCACACCTCCCGGTCACGCCGCTTTTGACACTCCGCAGCAACAGCGATAGCGGGTGTGCGCATGCGCACATGCCCGTCGCGAGGCTGCGCAAACATTGCGGATAGCGCTCGCTTAACAGATTTAGCCATAACAACAGATTTTTTATTACTTAGGAGTTTGTGCCGCAAAAAGGCTTTAGGCCCGCTCTCGCCCTGGTGGATTTAACTTGCGCGTCCGTTCCTGATCCCGAATCTTTAATTACACTCAATGACCGAGAGATAGAGTTTCATGTACTTATTGTATTAAATTGATAAGAGAAGAGAGAAAATGAAAGCAACAAATAAAAGCTATGTGTATGCAAGTAAAATCAACTAGGGCGTTAAAATATTATTAAAGAGGAATGCCCTTCAAACCAGAACGCAGAAATGCACAAAAATCCTGTTTGGTGACAGTATGGGTATGGGGATGGTACAATCAATATGGTTTTCATGCGGAAACTACACATACGTACGAGGCAATTTTTATGATAGTTAAGTTAGCAAAGAATCACGGCCAATGCTATGTCAGTGATATCTATGTATGTTATAACTTGTGATCGGATAATCGGATGCATATTTACCTAAAGTTGAGGTGTTGGCTGTTATGGAATGCACTTTTATAAAAAAATCTTGTGAATAAAATCCCGGGATTTCGGAATGGACAAATTTAGTGTTTTGATTATAAAATCAAATCGGTTTACGTATATTTACTTACGTTCAAGTGTTAGCTAATATGGAATTATGGCCCTTTTTCTCTAGAAATAATAACTTCCTTATAATTTTTCATTTCTTCAACTACTTCTTCAAGTTTCAAAACATCTCAAACGAATAATAAATAAGAAATTACAAAGAAAAACAAATTTGTAGTAACCGAGGTAATATTTACGCCCAATCAGGATATATAGGGTAGGCTGGATAAAATCACCTTTGTACTCTTCAATAAAGGATATTTTAGTATTTAATTTATTAAAAATAAATGTATGTTTTGTATCCTGTAATTATGTACAATAAAGTATTATTGTATTGTTTTTTTTTTAACCAACACACTACTCTTCCTCTTACACTCTACATACTCAAAAATTGCATGGGGAGTTAATTATAAACTTCAAGTAAATACACATGAATAATTATGTAATCTCGGAGTTCCGGATTTTTTATAATAAATGCTAGAGACGTCCTTTCCACACCATGTTACAGAATAGTTTTGCATTCCCGAATTTTCTGGAATCTGGATTTGTATTTTAAAAAACATGTTTTAAGAAGCCGCTTCCATAATTTTCTAGCCAAAAATTAACTTTAGGTAAATATGCATCCGATTATCCGATCACTAGTTATAACATGATATATAAATTTAACTGCCTTACCGTCCTAATGCTGTCCAGCACGACTTACATGAAGGAAAATCATGCTTATGTTAAGCATGATTTTCCTTTGGCAGATGTCCAAAATACAAGTGGCAAGCAAGGCAAGCTTCAAGAAAGACAAACATGGAGATGCTGGGGTTGAATGCAAGAATTCGAAGGAATTCTGTTTCAGAGAGCGCAGACTTGAATTAAAAATTACAGACACATTACTTTGTGTCAGAGTGGGGTTGATTCTTGTCTTTAGCTATGGTATATTATAAGGTCATGGCTATGGTGTCAACTTGCATATGAGTTTGGGTCAAAATAAATTGAAGAAAGAACTCATGTGCCTAAAAAGTACAAAACTAGGTGCTATACATACTAATAATAAAGATGTCAAAGATATAAATTTACAAGATGAATGTACCTGAAAACCAATCTCATAATGAGCTTGGTTTATTGACCTTTACATATCATCTTGCAAAACATCAGGTTGCATAAAAAAATAGGTTTGGAGTTAGACGCTATCGAAGTTTATTTTTACATTACACGATTTTGCGTTTATGTAAAACTGCTTATTGTTACATCAGCCTGGGTCAATATTATGAGAGTTGAAAACGAGGAGCTACTTAGGTACTACAACTGCACCGAGATGTCTTTTTATTTTTAGCGGTTATCAAATAGTGTCTGATCTTTGCTCGACTTCTTTATCTAATCGCAGATATTATCGGTAGACCTTGGCGATGAACGCGTGTGCACGCCGCGACCGGCGGCGCTGCGCCGGCGCAGCAAGAAGCTACGGACCACTGATTGTCTCAAACTGGCAGTAATCTACTTTATTTACGTCATACCTATTCCTTCATTGCCTACCATTATCAATTAATCAATTCGAACTGTTTAGTGCAAGTACTAAAATGGTATTTGTTTAATTCTATATCCACATAAGACTAGGAAGGTGAGAAGGTGGTACAGAGAAGGATTCTCCATTTTGTTAAGGAAAAGTAATATCAATGTTTGTACGAATTGTTACGCTGTTTAATTGTTGATATATTAAAAAATAACACAATCATAATAATTACAGTGTTTTTAATATTATTAAAATTTACGTTTCACTTCATAATATATTTTGCGTAACAAAGGAAATTGCTCATTGTCACGTAATTATAAAACAATATGCTCAAATTCTTTTGTAAGCAAGAGTAACGACCGCCCGTTCAAATGATAAAGAGATTTGCTGTTTGTAGAGTTTTAAATTTGAGTCATGTTGGTTTTCTTACCGTTTACACATAAATATGCTGCTACGACTTATCGAAGAGGCAATGACAATTGTTTTTTTTTAAATAAAATATGCATCTATACTAATATTATAAAGCTCAAGAGTTTGTTTGTTTGTTTGTTTGTTTGTTTGAACGCGCTAATCTCAGGAACTACTGGTTCGAATTGAAAAATTCTTTTTGTGTTAAATAGTCCATTTATTGAGGAAGGCTATAGGCTATATTATAAAGTATAAAAAAGTAACAAGACGCTAAAAGATTTGAAAGATAACAAA
The DNA here is from genome assembly GCA_963082485.1 of Eudonia mercurella. Taxonomy (NCBI): domain Eukaryota; kingdom Metazoa; phylum Arthropoda; class Insecta; order Lepidoptera; family Crambidae; genus Eudonia; species Eudonia mercurella. The sequence continues at coordinate 2,192,042 of OY720024.1, read as the reverse complement.
TAGAGCTGCGAAAGAACAGCCAAAAAAACCGTGTTGCGGCGGCTATACTTCAAAAATATTTCGTAAAGAAAGCTTTTGTAACGTATATAAAAGGATTTACATGAAATTACTCTGACGTCCGGTAATACCTATACCCACAATACCAACCTACTCGAGCGTGAAAGGCGATTGGTTACCAGTGTGTCCGCATAGCGATGATCAATTTTTTGAAGTTTTTTTTCTTTTAAAGATTCAATCTTCCCCTCCTTACAAATATAGCTATTCATCGCTCTCTGTATAATTGAATTTAAATTGTTTTGAGTGGATATTATTTGAACATAATGAATACTGAAAATAAACAAGTTGATGTAATAATAATTCATATAAATAAAAAATTATTGATTAAACTGTTTATTATTTTTAAGACGGTGTTTAGGGTACTTATTTGTTGTATAAGTACTTCATTTATTACAAATAACAGAGATAAGTAGGTAACATAAAGTGAACCTTAGCGTTGCAATAAGTATTAGATATACTATCTAACTTTTCAATTCGACAAATAGCGCAAAAGTCCTCTCGCTCGACATCTTTTCGAGCTAATCAATCTAAAATGAAACTAAAACTCAGTGTTTTAAAATGTATTTGTGGGGTGTGTGACGTTTATTATAACAACATATCGTATAATGATCAAAACAAATACCATCAAATGATATAGTTTTGTTTAATATAACGCTTACTTAATATAATGATATAACTTTGAAATACATAATTTTGAAATGTACTTATAACAGACGATTGCGCTAAACTCATTTAATATAACAGCCGTTTAATATAACATTTACATGATATAATAATTAAAACAACATTTATCTAGTATAAGAACATTTAGTATAATTTTCATTTACGATAACACTATTTTTGTATAATACTTAAAACATATAATGATTACATAATATAAAGTCCAATTCATATAATATAATTTAATATAAAGACATAACATTACATATGCATTATGCAAGCAGACTTGCAAGCAAGCATGCAGCATGTAAGCAAGCATGCATGCAGGCAAGCATGCATGCAGCATGCAAGTAAGCATGCATAATGCAAGCAAGCTTGCAGCAAACATAGTTTCTGTCACGGCTCCGGTGCTGTAGGGCTCTGGCGGTCCCACGCGAGCTTATCGTTGCAGATGGTTTTCGCTCACCACCGCAGCTTCAGCTTGCTGGCCAGCTTCGCCGGCCAGCCTCAGCCGCGGTGGCGTGCTTTTGAAACCTCCTGCTCCTCAGCTCGCGAGCCGCTTCGCCCCTCCGCGCCTTCGCGGGCTTAAATTATACTCTAGGGGTAAGGCAGACAAGACTACGTGGAGTCGGTTTTGCAGCGATTCGTTTCTGTCACTGACACTGTATACAAATCATATGTCAATTGATTGTTATACCAAGTGAATATTATGTCAATCAATAATTATTTGAAACGTTACTATCTTAAATAATAGTTATATAAAATGACGCATATATCAAACAAAATTATATGAAATGAACGATGAATTAAATGAGTTTTATTTCAAATGGCATTATTCGTTATGAACGTTATACTAATATAAAATGAACCTTATGTAAAGTAAACGTCATGATAAATAAAATTATATTAAGTATTGGTATAACAAATGATTATTATGTAAAATGAACGTTATTAAAGTTCAATTATATCAAAAGTTGGTATATCAAAGTGAGGCGCACCGGTATTGTATGAATGAATGTAAAGTACCAATTTTAAATCAAATTAGTTTAATGTGTATTTTTCCAATCACTCGTGAGTCGTGAGTTACACACGTGCCGCTAGCAGCGCCGCCGCTCACTGCTTCACCGCTAGGTAAATAGCCGGGCGCGGTTGTCTTCAACGAGCCACCGCCTTCACGCAATCACGAAGCTCGTTGCATTAGCATAGCATCCGTTGTTGTGAGAGCTTCACTGGTTATTGTTTTTTTTTATCACTCATTCTTAACTTTAGCAATGCGCTCTTCTTTTGTTATTCTCACCTAAGCATTATGAAAATGACTAACTTTTGTTTTGTATCTAATTGACATATCACGTGGCCATAAGGAGACCATCAGTTTCAAGATTTTTATTACCATTTGAACTTTTAATGTTGTCACTTACACGAGACCTTGTTACAAATAAAGGTTATTATATAGAAATAGAAATAATCTTTATTAACCAAAACTTACATACTATTTGACAATGCTGTGAACAAATAACATAAAGGGTTTACAAAAAAAACAAGAGTACTCGTAGGTATACATGCCAATAAATAAGGTTGCTAGCGGTTTCCACACTAGGACGAGTCTGACTTGTGGCAATGGCAAACCAAACGTAAACATGATGTATCTTTATAAGTAAACTAAAACATAAAATTTATAAAAAAAAACATTTATTTCAGGAAACAAGTTCCATATGTCACAAAAACTAATCATTTTGTGCTGTTACCGCCATCGATTCGGTCGCCATTCGATCAGCAGGACCATCGATTCTGAACTCTACTGCGAACAACTGATGAGATTAAAGCAAGAAGTTGAGAGAAAGCGGCCGAAATTAATCGACAGAAGAGGTGTGGTTTTTCATCATGATAACGCTAGATCTCGCACATCTTTAGCCACTCAGCAAAAGTTAAGAGAGTTTGGCTGAGAGGTGTTAATGCATCCGCCGTATAGTCCTGACCTTGAACCTTCAGATTTCCACCTGTTTCGGTCTCTTCAGAATTCTTTAGGCAATGTCAGGTTAACATCACGAGAGAACTGCCTAACCCACTTGTCGCGGTATTTTGATCAAAAGCCCCAAAATTTCTATAGCATGGGATCATGTACCTACAAGATGGCAAAAAGTTATCGAACAAAATGGCACCTACATACTTTAGTAAAATGTAAATAAACTATATTAAAAAATGTTTTGAATTTTCTTAAAAAATGCGAAGAAACTTTTTCCCTAACCTAATATATACAGAATTGCTCGTTTAAAGGTATTACATAGATTATAATAATTGATGCGAGCATAAATCAATATTAATAATTTATGCTCGTAGTAACTTCATGCTTTGTGTGCTTGGGCGTGTGCTCGCGTAAAATATTTGCTAATAATTCAGGGTGACTAGTGCGGGTTCATTCGCTATTCGATCGAGAAACGAGAATTAGTATGGCAAAATTTTAACTCTTCTCAATTGTCGCCAGGAGGCGCTGCTAAAATACCATACTAATTTTCGTTTTCGTAAACGTAATCGAATGAATACGGATAGTAAACAAAACTAACAGTAGGCACCCTGGACTCTCTTCTCTGTTTCGGTTGTTTTACTACATTTATGAACTTAACTAATAAGATGACATACGGTCACGTCAAAACAGATAAAGAAATGTTTATTTCTTATACTTACTCTTTCTTAAATGAAATAAATATGTTACTATCACAGATCTGCTATTTTGTTTTTAAGATGTCATCGTTAAAACTCACAAATCCAGTACCAACTACCTAGGCTAGCCCAGTGTGGATTGGTGATAGACAGGTATGAACCATAACCCCATACCCTCATTGAACCACGAGAGAACAGTAGTTATTACTATAAGGTTACACTGTTGGTACTTTGTCAGACTGTATGTCAGACAGAAAAATCCGTCATACCAATCAGTAAAATTTTAAAAAATGCCTAAAACTAATTCACCATTTTACCACTTTAAATTCGATCACTATGGCTCTGCCTTGATGGATGATACGATAACTGAGCAGCGCAATTATTTAAGGCAAGACTAGATGTTTACATATACTCCATCCAACTAACATTTATAGAAGACTGTTTCTTGTTAAGTGTCTGCTATTGTTTATAATCTGCACATGCCGATTTCCATAGCATTGGTGTCTTAATTAATTTTATCTGATTCTATTTTAACACCACTAGTAATTAATTTCACTTTGTAGAAGGTGAAGGCGTTGAAGGTGGAAGCGAAAATCGCCCGTAATTCATAACTGCTGAAGGACTGTCTTTTTTATGTCTAACTGTCGGAACCGAACTATGCTATTAATATTGATTAGGATAAAACCGGTGATAAAAAACATTTGTTTTTCCTTTGATGCACTATGAATTTACACCGTAGCCGAGTCGGGATATTTGGTGGTTTATCAATGTTGAGGCTGACTCGCGAGCGCCTTCATACCTTACAGGACTTCTTGAGAGTTTGAGTCCGACGATATCATGCGCGGACCTGAGTCTTAAGATTTAGAGTCGTGTCGTGGAACACTAAAAATCACCCGACCTTAACGAATGCAACTTTAGGGATCGGAAGGATAGAGACAAAAGTGACTTGGCAGACTGTGGTTTGCTGAAGAAAGTCTCTTAAAATATCAGCTCGTGAATTAGTCGAAGTGTAAGCGATAAGATTAGCTCACTCTTTAAGTATAACATATTACCAATAGTAACAATCTTTAAGTAATCGCTTTATGACGATGTCCGTAATAGCTTGTTAATTTTGCGCGCTATCTAATCTGCGCATGTCAAGACAGTCGTTATCTAGACGATTGTGTTATGTGTAGCGTGTCCGCTGTTCGCCGGACTGTTCGGATGATCGGTTTCTTCTGACTCGGATTATTAGATTTCAGAACATTATTAACAAACATTGATATTACTAAGTATTAATATTATTTTCTTTTCTTAATGGTTAATATAACTTGCTGATTGCAAATTAAAAGGCATGTAAAATAACACAATTTCATTTTTGTTTCAGGTAATTAATGTCCTGTACTTCTCACGACTCCCACGTAAATATGAGAGACATAATGAAACACTGGACCACGAATAGCCACGCGCAGCTCCCGGGTCATGTATAACTAGGTATTTGATCTTAGGTTTCTTAATATTTTCTGTTTTTTCTGTATCATGAATGAGGACTTCTAGTATAAGCTTCAAAAACTTTTGTCAAAGGTGATGTGGATTTTTAAAGTTATAGCTAAAAGTGTTGTCATTGTTTCCCATACAACATTTTACAATGTTAACATTACAGCTGATTATTGTTTTAAATTTTGTGTAACAAGCTGAAATCTTAAGTCTGCAAGTTTACCAGTCTAAACATATTGATCTCCGCAACTCTTATAATGCAAAATATTTCACGGAATTTCGGGCACTTCTATGAGTCAAAGGAAAATGAAAAACAATAGACAAAGCTTACAATGTTGGTGGGTACTTATTGAGAATCTGGCCAAATCTTATCGACAAGGGCTTTTGATTCAAGTTTGTTTCGCGAGAGCCTTTGATCTAGTTCCTTTTCAATATTTCATCTAACTTATGCCGATACCTTTGAAACGTTATTGGCTATGGTTCGTTATTAAGTACCTGCGATTACTGCTGTGATCTTTACTTAAATACCCTAACCCCTTTTTGTTTAAAATTAACACAAAAATCTAGGTTTTCATGTCAGTCTACACGTCAGCTGATGCCTGTGTAGATATCCGAGCTGGTTGTATCATTTATTATAATACCAGATACAACTAAATCCTAATCAACCGCTTTGCGCTCACTTATGTGGAAACGTTATTTGAATATGTGTTTTATTTTTATCATAATAAGGACCACTCTTGAGTTACAGAAGTACTAACAAATGTAACGTCAGCGTTCTTCTATTTGTGGACTGTGCACTGCTAATGAGTTTTCCTATTAATTGTGCATTATGGAACTCGTACATCAATCGATCAATCTCAAAATATGAAATCGAATGAACTCTTTTGTATAGGCATATATTTTACTTAATTTAAATATCCGTGTCCAAAATAATGTATTTTGTAATATCTTCTGTTATCAAACCACAATTCTTTTGAAATGTAGGAAAAACACTCGGGTGACATTAATCTAATACCTTTAAACGAGTAATTCTTATATATATGTATATAGGTATATAATCTGAATCTCGGAAACGCCTCCAACGATTTTCATGAAATTTAGTACGCAGGGGGTTTTGCGGGCGATAAATCGATCTAGCTAGGTTTCATTTTTAGAAAACGTTGTTTTATCCGTAAAAAAATACCGAGCAAAGCTCGGTCATCCAGGTACTGTTTGATGATATACAAAAGTATAATATTAAAATATCGTTCGCTTCTAGGTATATTTTAGAAATTCATTAGATTGTTCATACCCGTTCTAGTTTGACTTTGTTCTCTCCTACCTTATCCGGAGCTGGTTAATGCAACAATAACTTAGTCTTCACGGTTACCTACCAGAGTGCCTAGCGCGAGTTTTATTTGTCATTAAATCACATTAAGACTTATTGCAAAGTTACAATGTTCCCATACAAATTCGTGATCGACTGGTGAATAAAACTCTTATGTACCTTCCAAACAAATCATTTGTCTAAAGGTTATTTATCACCATGTCACGGCTATGGGAAGTTAAAAATACTTTCACGTTAATAGTTCCATGTAATTACCAAGATTGCATAACGTTTTCGTGTGAGCGTGCGTGCCTCGTTGACACAACGTGGCGATATGGCGGCGACGACGACGGAATGAACTATCGAGGTATCGCCTATCGACCAACGCACTATAGTGATTCAAAGCAAAGTTTTAGACTCGAGTCAGAGGTATAACACAACAGCACATCAATATAAACTTGCTCCCATAAGTAATGATCACGCTACTTCCAAATCAGATTACGACCAGAAAATCGGCTGTTTATTACATACTCGTACATCATTTAATACTTACTTGACCAGGTGTATAGATCTGAACGTATTTATTGTACGCTTTTGTAATAATACCTAACAATATATGTAGTTACAGGTGTTTTTTAATTTGAAACAATTGAATCTCAATTGACATTAGAAAGCATGCAATTGTAAAAGAGGGTTTTAAATGGTTCGCATAGTAACAGTACCATTTGGTAGAACTTTACACGTTTTGGTTATTTTTGACGCAAAAGATATTTTTGGCCAACCCAAGCTGAGGTCCTACTCTAGGCGCACTCGGGTTACCGCTCTCATCGTTCAATTCGAACGTCCCAGAGAATCTAGTCAGGTATGGAGATCACGCTCGCGATATGCCAACAACCCCTATAAAACCTTTGGTTCAACATTTTCCATTACTACTCCACTTTATAATCATAGCGTGATGTAATAAAGCCTAAAGCCCTCCTCAATAAATGGACTATTCAACACAAAAATAATTTTTTAATTCGAACCAGTAGTTTCTGAGATTAGCGCGTTCAACCAAACAAACAAACTCTTCAGCCTTATAATATTAGTATAGATAACTTTAGTTTCTTTGCATTTTCTGAGAACATTTACCATAGTAATGTATATATTTTTTACACCATCAGAAAGTAGAGATTTTAACGAACAAAAAGCCCACCGACTTTTTAAAAAAAGCAGATATTTTGACGCGAGAATTTTACGGTGCTTTTTCTATATTAAGTCAAAATAGGGCGAAAAAAATAAATATTTTAAATCAAAAAAATTACAGTGTGTTTGGGACATTAAAAGGTAAGTTTTTACTAAATTTCGTGAAAAAAAAAATTTTTTGTAAAAGATAAAAATAAAAAACCTAAAACTTGGTTATTTGAATTTTTCACATAAATTTTGAGGTAATGTGAAAAAAGTGTAAATATAAAAGTTGTAGATCTTTTTATTACCTACAACTTTGCCATTTAACATTTTTCCATAGGACTTGTAGTTTTGCCGGAAATCGAGATAAACCGTTTTTTACCCTTAAACCCTCCACCTCTTCCTCTTCCCGACCTCAGATCGCCCGTAAATTATTTTTACTTTCATTTTTGTTATATTCTCTTCTATTTCCAATGGGTTTCATCTTACTATGATTTTGTTTGGTTTAATAAATTATCGACCCGGTCTATTAAGCCATAATCTTTCCAAAAAAGCTTTTTTCACGCGGGCGCGGATCGAGGATACAGCGTTTACCCTACTCATTCATTAGCAAGTGAGCTTAGTCAACTTTCGATCCCTTTAGCAATGACTTTACTTTTAATAGAAAGGACTTTGCATTGTTTTATTATTTGTTTAAATAATACAACTTTTACGGATCTACTCGCGTTTATTTTACACATTGATTTAGATTATTTTATCCTTATGTTTCAAACCCTTTGCAGAGTCTGTGGTCACAGGGAGACTGAGGTGTTGATCGTCTCATAATTAATAAAGTAACTTGCATACCCTCACTACAATTTAATCGGGTGCACATTTATTATTTGTTACCACTTTTTGTACTCGTAAATCTGTTAATCTCAATGAATCTCATCTCTAACTGTAATCGTCCCGATGTTTCTACTTATTGGATAATTCACGTCGCACCTAGACAATTAAAATCTACGAAGTGTATCCGTGCCGACGGCCTTAATATCCCGGAAGAGGACGCAATCAACATCTCTAATCGAGACGGATGGCGCGAGAGCCTACCCCTATAGCCCTACCATGAGTTTTCTTTCCTCGGTGCCGAGTGCGAGTCTCACCTCATTCGTCACCAGTAGACGTTGCTTAAACTTCAATGTAATTCTTTTACATTATGAAAAAAAAGTTTCGTTGGTGTACGGCTATGAGATGAGAGATGAGATGGCGCTGCTTCCATCCCCTAGCTGATTTCGCTTACGATTACGCTATTATCGTATATCAGAGAATTAATCTCGTACTAGCTAGGCACTCTGTCCTGACAGTCGATAGTGACGCTGTCAACCCGTCAGTTATCACCAAGATTCTTTTTAATTATATTTAAATCAAATCTTTGAAATCAGTGTCGTACAAATTTTGTCGAGAGAAGCTGAAACGCATAGTAAGGCTGCAGACGATTCCGTAATTACTGTAATTGCGGCCACTGCTGGAAACAGTGGTTGCTTCTACCCTATCTATCTATCTAGTCGCATCATTCAGGATATGTAATTTAAAGAAAACAATGTCAATGTCAGACAACACCTTAGTCGCCCTGTGACCAAGCAAGGGCCCTGCAAAGGGTACAAAAAGTAATATATTAATATATAATGTTTAAAATAAAATAAAATAAATGTGTAAAATAAACGCGAGTAGATCCTTAAAAGTTGTTTCATGTCGAATGTGTAGTTTGCGCCTAAACTTTAGAAAACCATTATTATGCCAGCGAGTATATCTACATATTATTAGAATATTGTTTATCGTGGTAACCAGAGAGCTGATTGCGGGGTTTTTACACTAGTTGTTTTCATTATACTTTAACTCATTCGAATGCTGATGAAAACCATGCATGCACCCAGAAAACCACTTCTTCCGAAGTTTTTCCATACCCCGTCGAAAAAGTAAAAGCACAAAAGTTTTTCATATATACTATATGAAAAACTGACACTGACTACAATCATCTTACTTATTGATGAATAAATACAAGTACGGACCGTGGTTACCTCAATATAAAAATAGGCAGACGCTTTCTCAAAGCTACAAATTCTACCCCAGCCCCTCGGGACGGTCGCTTCTGGCTAATCCCAGAACTATCTCGCAGTAGCGTGGTAACATCCTAATTAAGATAAAACGCATCGAAGCCAATCCAAAGAGCGAGACTGCCGACTTGTCCCCATTAATTCCATGAATCGTAAACACCTTCAGCGTAATGAGGTCAGCCTCCCTTATGAGTCTTGTTGTTTTAAGTTATATTAAAGTAAGTTTTCTTTATTTAACTGAGCCGAATAAACGAACATAGAAACCATTATGTTGTAAAGCTGCCATTGCAGTTTGTAGACTCTTGCAACTCGTAACATTAAGGGTATCACGGACGCTTTTAGGACGCTATACCTCTGTGCTCTGTAATTTCGGGTCACTGGTACCCTCAAACCAGAAAATAACTATACAGATAGGTATTAAATAGGCTGGTCGCCATCCAGTTAAATGCTGGGCAGAATCGTACCACCCCAGGCAGCCTGCAGTGATGCCGGCCTCGACACTGCTGATTATAAATGCCTCGTGTTGATACTGCAAGTGCGTCGCACGGCGTCACGCACGCCGCCGCGCGTCAGGGCTGCGGTCTTCGCGCAATTAGCAGCAATTAAATATGAATAATACTGTTTGTTTGCGGACGCGGTGCGGCCCTGTGTCAGTGCGCGATACACCTCCGAACCAGCCGCAGGCTCTGACGCAGCAGTCGACTGTTAGTGTTGCACTTCTAAGGATTTTGTGTTGTGATTGCTTTCATGGATTTATGTGAATGAAGCTCAAATGTATTGGGATTACAACCAGTTTGGTATGTACCATTTTGTGTTATCAGATTGTCAAGTTGCGTTCGGGTTTCCGTACCGCGTTTGTTATCAAAACAGTTCTCTTTACTGAGTTCCGTGTTACAGAATGTTACTCGAGAGACTACAAACGACGTTTTTGATTGAACTTACATTTTCAGATCTGGAAATAAAACTCTTTATATGGATCTGCTCGGATTTATTTAACATATTATTTTATCATGTCGTTTCGGAATATTGCAGGTTTTTTGGTCACTCGGAGATAAGAAGAGTTGATTTATTAATTAATATTAGAATGTGTAGTATCTGATCCCAAGGAACAGGTCATGACTGAGTTATGGTCTATAAACGGGTCATGTACAGGTTGCTTCCGCTCGAGTTGTGTTTCTTACTATTATAGTATACGGGTATTGTCCTCTCTAAGTCCTTGCCAATTTAACTATTCGAGCTAAAAACATTTACCCCATCTTACAATACAACAGAGCTATATCTTACTGAAACTAATCTTGGTCACCACGCCACCATGAATAGACTTCAACGACAATACAACGCACTTAAAGGCGAATCTATTGATATATTTACTGATAATCCGCAAAAATTTAAACGTAACATACTTACTTCTTTCTCGCCCGGGTCTGTTTAATTAGCTATTATCTCCATTTTCTTTCTTTTTTAAATGTTTATCCACTTTTACGATAAATCTTAGTTAAGTTTTAGGTTAATAAATAAAATACTGAGTTCACGTTTGCATGCCGTGGCAACCTTTAATTAAGTCAGCACTTAGAATGAGATACAGTTCACTTACATAAGTCTTTTGTAGTGTATGCCTTGTTGGTTGTCCTAATAAATAAAATAAATAAATAAATATCTTAACCAATTATTACTTAATGATCTTAACTTTGTTTACTTTTTTTTCAATCTCGCTCTAATGGTGGCTACATAAACTTTCTATAAGTTTCTCTTATTAAGAGGCTGGACATTAATTAGTAACCAATTAGGAAGTTTGAATTCCTCTTACATTATAGTTTTACTAGCTGTGCCCCGCGGTTTCACCCGCGTTAAGCTCCACGTGATGTAATATAGCCTATAGCCTTCCTCAGTAAATGGACTATTCACACAAAAATAATTTTTCAATTCGAACCAGCAGTTTCTGAGATTAGCGCGTTCAACCAAACAAACAAACTCTTCAGCTTTATAATATTAGTATAGATGTACATACTTCTCTGTTACAACAACTGACATAAGTGGTAGTCATTTGTTCATCATTATTATCAATTGCTGAGTGACTTGTGTGAGTTTTATTCGCCATTCGTTAACAAAAACGAGAATTGTAAGGTTTCTCTCCTGTAGTTCACCGCTTTTGGCATTAGGAGAACTGCTTCAAGCTACTTACAGTTTGCTGTTGGCCTCAGACGAACTTTATCGCGTCACCCGATCTATAGCACAAAATAACGAGACTGCAGAAGGCAAGCTTCACACAGACGCGCTCAAACAACGCACACATAGACAACCTCTCACGGGCGCGCAATCTCGCAACAGCTGCGCTCGGACTGTTGCGAGTTGTTCCGAAATCTGGGAAACTATTTTTGAATCGCACGCATGACATTGTGTTGTCGCATGCGACTTAAGTCACACTCGTCTTCCAAGTCGCATGACGCCGATTTTCCGTATTTTTGAATCGTTCGTTTCCGGTGCTGCAAACATAATACGAAATGTTGGATGTTATCCGTTCCACGCAGAATTTAGAGAAAACCGGTAACAACCGCAATGAAAACGGAACGTAATATCCATGTTTCTATTGGCTGTTAAAAAAACCTTTGCTTTTTAAAAGGCTATCAATGACACAAACAAACAAGTGACATGACATTGACTGCAACGAATAGGTGAGGGCACTCGTTGCGGTCGAGCGATTCAAAAATATGGAAAGTCAAATGTCGAACGAAAATCAGTAGAAACCAAGCTCTCGACTCGAGGCGAAGGAATCAAAAATAGAGCCCCTGTCTGTGTCCGTGCAAGGGTGTGAGTTGCTCGAGCGCAGTGTGTGTTAAGCTTACCTTCTGGGTCCTTCTTCTTTGTGCCTAAAGCGTCATAATAAAACTTGCTTTCCTACAAAAAACCCTTCTGACAAGCAGCGTTGCTGCGTGCGTGCCTCAAAATATACCCCATTCCAAATATACCCAATTGTAAAAGAAAGTCCTTGAGCCGAACAGCTCCCTGAAAAACTTATTTTCCCTATTGTTATTAAAATAAAGATTAGAAATAGAATAGGAAACGGGAATCCCACCCGTAATAGAACAAAAGATGATGAATGAATGAGTAGAATGAAGAATGAAAGTACGAGAGGCATAAAAGCGAGAACTAGTATGAAAGAGAAATAAGCTGAAAAGATCTCTGATAATGTTGGAGGAGAATAGAAAAAAAAAATTAAAAAAAAAAAAAAAAACATGGTGCTGCTGAGTCCGTCAATTAGCGCCCTCAGAAAACTAGTCAGTATATGTGAGAGGTATGCAGAGGCTCATGGTCTCCGGTATAACGCCAGTAAGAGCGAGCTGCTGGTGTTTAAGGCGGGTACCAAACACTATCCTATCCCACAATACCGCCAGTCACGTTATACGGTACTCCACATAAGGTAGTATCAGAATTTAAATACTTAGGACACTGGGCCACTGCAAACCAGCACGACGACATGGACGTGGAGAGGGAGCGTAGGGCGCTGGCAGTTAGAAGCAATATGCTGATCCGCAGGTTTGCAAAGTGTACTAAAGACGTCAAAGTGACGTTATTCACGGCGTTTTGCCAGTCATTTTACACATGCAGCCTGTGGATTGAATAATTGATAATTGAAATTGAAGATACTGGACTACTATCCAGGTCAAGCCCTCGAACCTGGCTGCAAAATAAATAAATAAAGTTTTTCGTGTATATGTACCTACTTAATTAACATTACGTTACTAATAACTAATATAGAAGATGTACTAACTTATTCCGAAATAAATGATTTATTATTATATTATTAAGCTTAGAGCATTAAACCAAATTATTAAGTCACAAAATAAGGAGACTGCAGAAGGTAAGCTTCATATAAAGTGCTCTAGCAACGCACACATAGAAATGAAATGAAATGAAATAAAATATTTATTTACAACCTCTCACGGACAAAGAATCTCGCAACAGCTTCGCTCGGACTGTTCCGAGCTGTTCCAAGATCCGTGTCCTTACAGAGTTCTATGTGTGAGTAGTAATAGTAATAGTAATAGTAATTTTTATTTCACACCACAAGAGTAGTAGCTCGAGGGCGGTATATAATAAGCTTATTTTCTGGGTCTCTTTATTTTGTGCTTACGTGTTGTAACAAGAGTCATCAGAGCATTGTAAAGAGATTATTTATGAAAATGAGCTGTCGTGTCGGGATTACCAGACCCGCATATTACCTAGAAGTCCATCGTAACCTAATCACTTCCACCAGCGCTTCCGCAGTGTCATAGCAAAGTGACCACAATTGATAATTAAATAAATACATTTCCACAAACAAATCGTGTGCAGCGGTACAACAGGGCTCGATTAGGGCGCCACTATTAGCATGACTAAATTAATTAATACTTGAAAACGATAATAACTTGGCGGTTATCCTTGTTCGGATAAGTTGGCTGCGCCTTTAAAGGTAAATTTAATGTCATAAGCGTTAATAAATACTAGTGGTCGCCCAGTGGTCGAAATTCGACCGTAATTTTTATAAAAAGCTGTTTAGAGCTAATAAAAAAAGCCCCGCCTTCTTGGACCTCTAAATGTAGATGTCGTAATTATTAATAAACAGCACCTCCGATTTTAATACAAAAAAAAAACATTATTTGTTTCATTATCCCCTATTACTTAGTTTCCTCCGATTTTATTTTTGAAACGATTGTATCCTAAGCAATGAAAAATAAAAAAGATAGAATGTGAGTTTGAATTGGCATTGTCAGATTTCGGCCGTTCCTCTTCCATTTTTGAAATTTTTGAAAAATAATTTTATGTATTCTTTATGCATAATTTAAAAAAAATATTAGCATTCTGCACTCCTTCTCTATATAAACTATAAGTGTGCGAAATTTCATACTTCTCCGTCCGCGCAATTTTCGCGTAAAAAGGGGTACAAAATTTTTGCTTCAAGTATTAATATATAGAAAGAATAACTTGCGGAACCTCAAAACGCATCTCGTATAGCTATATTCTCTACGAGCCGCTGCATAGGTAGTTGCAGTGACTCTTATATAGAAGATGTGCAAACAAGCAACTTTCGAAAATACAAAAAAAAAACGAAGTTAAATGAAATATGATGCGATTATAGGACTTATGAACTACGAGTATAATTGTTAACTTATATAAAACGTGTCACAGCACAGTGTGATAGTAAACATCAACGATCCTTGTAGCTCTCGTTTGTGGACAGTGATTAATTTAATTGAACCCTAAGTTCAGTATAAACAGAATACAAAACACAGTGGCAGCATCTACTGTATTCTGCTTTAAATGCGATCGCAAACTACTAGAACCCTTACAGGGTGCCTAATGTGAGTTTCATTTGACATTCGATAACATTAACGAAAACGAAAATTAGTGTGGCATAGAAGCAGCGCCTCCTGGCAACATACGAGAAGAGTAAAATTTTGCCATACAAATTTCTAAATGTTCAAATAACCAGCCCGCCGAAATTATTCAACACTTTTTACATTGAAAGCCAAAGGCTCATTCAATGTCAACAACTACCGTCCCTAACATCCAAACATAATATTTTTACAAATATTAAAGATCAGTTAAGAAGTAAGCAAGCTATTTATAAATGTTCAAATAATTTTAACGCAAATTTTGTTGCGAACAAATCACAAAAACACAAATGTGGAAAAAAATCCACGAGCAGGATTTGAACCTACACCCTTCTGACATTCCGGGTCAGGTGCTCTTCCAATTGAGCTATCGTGGTTCTAACCAGCCCGCCGAAATTCAGAATGTCAGAAGGGTGCAGGTTCAAATCCTGCTCGTGGAAATTTTTTCAACGTTTCTGTTTTTGTGATACAAATTTCTGTTTTCGTAAACGTTATCGAATGAATACGGATAGTAAACAAAACTCACATTAGGCACTCAGGGTGCGAAGTGCGAGTTTCATTCGACAATCGTTAACGTTAACGAAAACGAGAATTTGTATGGCAAATTTTAACTCTTCTCGTATGTTCTCAGGAGGCGCTTGCTAAAATGCCATACTAATTTTCGTTTTCGTAAACGTAATCGAATGAATACGGATAGTAAACAAAACTCACACAGGCACTCTGAGCTGCAAGCTGCAATTCATTCACTGCAGCTCTGTACGGAATCTAGCAGTACACGTGCGTGTTGTATGTGATTATTGTGTTGTCCTTTGAGGGCTTGTGGGCGGTTGATCAATACGTTTCTCTATAATTAGAACGACATTCCGACGAAAACTTATCGAGTTCGTGTCGTGAAACTAGTTAGCGGTAAAGTATGGAAATTGGTACATCGCCACCAATAGTAAAAGACAGAAACAGCAAAATTCGAGTTTTATCATCATCCCCTTGAGCGTCGAGCGACCAGCAGGCGGCCGATAACAATTAAAACTCTATTGTGTCTGGGTATTTGACGCTTGAGCTCTTAACATAATAATTTGTGTGGCATTGAAGCAGCACCTCGTGGTGGAAAACGAGGGGAGTTAAAATTATATCCTAGACATTATCGTTTTCATTAACATGATCGATTGGTGAATGACTATCGATAGGTGCGTGTGACAAACGCAGTAAGTTGTATTTTTTTTAGGTTACGACTCTTAGATAATCGTTGTCATTTGTATGTTTAAAAGTTTTGTTTGCTTACCTTGTTTTTTTCACGAATATATTTTTTTCTGAATACCTAATACCTTTCCTACTTGAGACTACAATTATGTTTATGTAGATTTATTTATTTATATTATTATGGTATATTTATCGTTATTATTATTTTTGCTTAATTTATAAAATACGCACTATTCTAGTATGTTTTAATAGTTCACCTCTGATGTTACAGTTTATTATCTCTTTTCATCCGACTGGTTGTCTGGAAGAAATTGCTTCAAAGCGATAACACCGCCAAATTGTAACTTTGTAAATTATTTATATTTGTGTTCATGTTTATGTTTCATAGTGTATCTATCTAATAAATATTTTTATTTATATCTAAATTCTCGTACAAAGAACCCAGACGGCATGCGATGAATAACATTATCACGACTCTATAACCAAGTTATTCCAAAACGTGGAGTTAAACCCAAATCATGTTTCCAATTGGTGTCTCATCTGTTTTGTTAATTAAGACAGATTGTCATTAATTGGTTAATGTCTGCATGCTTTTAAATTGATTACAAAAGGAAGGATAACAAACAATAAAATAATAAAAAACAAAATGAAACTTCAATAAATAAATAGTTATGTTAATGTCATTTACCCAGCCGGCAGATATCAAACACTTTAATTACGTAAACAAACATAGAAATAACGCTCGAACCAAAGTACAAGACTGAGACATACTGTGTCATGCTGATGACTGATGTAACATGAGTAAGAGGGACGGACGGATACACCGCGGTTTTTTTGTATCACCGAAGTGTGTACACATTACACATATTATGTCCAAGTTGTATAATACCTATTCATTGAAATCTTTTTCTTAATCGGGCACGTTGGCAGAGTGGTCGTGGCTGTCGATGGACAGGGTTGCGGCTCGCCGTCGTCGTCGCCACTCGCTTCCAGGGCGGCCGCACGTCGCGCTGTCTCTCCACTTCGGTCGACTTACTGCGTTGCGATTACAGGTCGACTACGTAGTCTTCCTGGCCTCGTGGTCTCTTCTCTTCTCTGTAGCCTTGTCCTACAAGCCTCTCAATATCGAGTCTTCGTTTCTGAAGATATGCCCAAAGAACTTCAGTATTCGCAACTGCACTATCGACGATAGCCTATTTCGTATATGAAGCTCCTTGAGGATGGATAAATTCATTGAAATGTCTATACCTACGACAAAATCATCAATTTAAGACCCCTCCCGATCCGTAAAATGCTACACGAATGTAAATACATGATTCACTAAACATGCACACTCGCATAAACCCAAGACACCGTACTCGTAGAACAAAGGTAGACAACGAAAGGAAAGACCCGGTTTACACGCGCTCTATACCAGGTACAGACATGTACCTGGGCGTTTCTCCCCACCCCCACACCACGACCCGGTCAACCCGAGCCGAGGTCCTAGCCTTTAGAGGCGCCCTCTGTTTGTTTCGCACCCGATCCGATCCGATCCAAACCCCTCGGAGAATCTAGTAGAGAATGGGGACGCACTGTGTGTGATGTCATTTCCTCTAGGAAACCTCTGACGGCGTTTCGATCGCTTGAGGAACCGTTTAAGTTTCTCGCCGCCCGCTTTTAATTTTAATTAGGTACTAGTTTTCCGATAAGTAGCCATTTGCCAAAACTAAATATGTCAATAATTGAACTAATTAATAATGATGAAGAATAATGTCATCCTAATCTTTGTTAAAGAAATAAGACTGTACAATTATCGTATTTACAGATTATTCTCGCAGGTACCAGCTGTTTCTTGTTGTTTTTCTTAAGATGATGCGTTTCCAATCCAATAAAGCTAGTTATCGAAACCGACAGATAATGATGTTACAGTTATAATAACATATAATAACATGATTGCCCCGAGGGACAGTAACCAGGGCGATGCAAAAATAATCTGTTGCGTAATTGGGCGGTGGGCTCCTAGGATCTGGTTTCAGCTTTTCTTTTTGAACCTCCTGTTTTCCTCGAACCTTTCAGCTTCGAGACAGCTTATTCGATTCCATGAAATGTGTATTATTCAAATTTATAAGTACACGTAAACAAACAAAAGTTTATTTTATTTTGTTTTCTATTTATTTGGGAAACATATTTGATCTTTCAAAGTCTTAACTTACATTTAGTATCCTAATTGATATCAAGTTTGTAATGTTTTTAAGGATTCTCCATGTATTATGCAATCAAGGTAGTTTCTTTTTATATATCTCCCAAAGTGTGTTAATCAATTAAAAAGGTGCTTTTGTATGTCACCATAATGGCTAACATAACATTGTATTCCTGCATATATGTAAGTGGGCCCTTGCAAAATGTGAATGTTGCCTACATCATCATCATCATCATCATCATCATCATCAGCCTATACTAGTCCACTGCTGGACATAGGCAGAGGCCTATATATATATAAATATATAGTTAGTTACAAGTTGAGTTGCTTTGGGCATATGGGCTCATGTTGGTTAAGGTAAAAACATGTTCATATTTTTACATTAAATATAATAGACAAGTCCAAGTCACAATACACAAGAGACATTTCTTGATGTGTGTTGGCCGGCTCTACCAAATTTAATACATACGGCCACCGAATTCGTAACAAGTTTTTTTAGGTTAACTGGTTTTTCGTATGTTACTTCGTAATCACAACCGTAAAACGTTACTGTAAGTAAAGAAAAACTAAGTAAGATTACGTCTGTCATCGTTTTGCCCACCGCCTGCTACTGCTAGTTTGGTTTTACATAAGTCTTTAATAATTAATACGCCATGGCTTAATTAAATGTTAGGCAAGCAGTTGCAACAAATAAAGATATCTCCGTATAATCTACAATACAAAGCTTACGTAAACGGAGCGGCGACTAGTCGTTAGTAAACAAATAAAAACGTATGACGGTGACGACCTATAGTGCGCCGACACGCCACCTTGACACACTTACTGGATTATCTTTAAACATGATAATGTGGATCTGGTTCGGTCCGTTTTAATTTTCAGGTGAATTTCAAAGAAGTGCATCTTATTAAACTTTTAACCTCTCATCTGCGGCGAACACTGATCAGTGCCCTAAACGATTAAAACTCTATTGTGCCTGTATTCACAGCAGACGACAGATTAAACTCGCTAGTCATTGTAAATTAAGCTTTCTCGCCAAACTAGAATAACTAAAAAGCAATTTGAGAAATTAGACCAGACTTACTCTTTTACACACACCATACTGGGGGTCGACCGCCTAACTCTCTCGCTTTCGATCGCTTTGAAGGCGAGCCGAGGAGGAGGCGTCATCTTGTCATTTCGAAAAGAATATGAAAGCAATATTGAAAGCTATAGGCTATAGCTTTCGATATTATTCGATATTATATTTCGATATTATATAAGAAAGCGAGGCGAGGGTCTCGCTTTCAAAGCGATCGAAAGCGAGAGTGTTAGGCGGTTGGGGGGCGGGTTAGATATACAGTGCTTTTATTTTAGTTTTTAGTCGCACATGCCATGCCAGCTCAAGAATCATCAGAAGTATCATCAATCAGCTATGCAGTCATGTTAGAATAACTTTTTTTTATTATTGTTTGTTAACTTTTTTTTTCCTTATGTTGATGGCTTGGCTTGTGTCAAAGTAATTTTTCTTACAAGTAATACATAAATAAACAATATTTCCTTCCTGAATGATGATGAAATAATAGAAATTAATGAGAAGTGAGAAATTATATACCTACTCCCCAACCCCTCGAGTATCTCAGTAAAGATGTGTGGGGGCTTTACTAAGTCCTCACGCGGACTTCTTGAAAGGATTTGAAAAGTGACGTTGCACTGTTTCGTTTCATTTGCCAACACTCTTGCACACTCCCAAACACATAACGGTTAATAATCCACCATTATTTCACATTAATATTGGACATAACACAAATTTTAGAAAATAAAACAAAACCGCAGGCATGGCTCTTCACTTTCCCGCCAAGAAGTCCGTTTGATAACTTAGGTGTTAGCATAATTTGTATTTTTTTAAGGGGCAATTATCGAGTTTGTTGTGTTCTTCACGATGACTGCATTCCGAACTGATGGTAGTAGAATCACGATTATTTGAAAATTGCTTTTTAGAGTGAGGTTACTTTAATAAAAAAAAGATTTATCTGACTCTGCGCTGTACATAATCATAATATACCATTATACTATGAATTTCTACTTATTAACATTCCCTATAAAAATTGTATAACTTATTTATCCCTCGCGAGGTGAAACAGTTGTGTAAGACCCATGAATCCAGTTCACTGCCCAGCTACGTAACAGCAACAAAAATACACGCAACAGCCATCAGAGTTACGCACCTGTTCTCCATTCTTTTGGTATAGGGCCTTATGCATGTTTAAACTTTTTTAATCTTATTCCATAACAAAATGTAGTTACAATCAACCATTTGCCGCCATGCCTTTGATCAACACATAGGGGAAGTACTCAACGTTGTACTCGTTGCTGTAAAGTACGAAGACCCAGTTCACATTTACATTTGCGCTTTGCCAGGTACAAGCATGAGTCTGGGCGCTTTCCAAATAGAACGCCTCGGAGGTTCACACACTAGAGTGCATTCATTCGATTAGGTTTACGAAAAAAATTAGTATGGCATTGAAGCAGCGCCTCCTGGCGACAAATGAGAAGAGTTAACATTTTGCCATACATAAATAATAATAATAAATAAATAAATGTTTCCCACACTCACACCAATTATCTAGCCCCAAGAAAAGCTTCCTCAAGAAACTCGTTATATGGTTAACTAGACAACGGATAAACATACTTAATATACTTAAATACATACTTATTATATACATAGGAAACACCCAGACCCGAAACAATATAGAAAAACAGCTATTTCTAATTTGATCCGACCGGGGATCGAACCCGGGACCTCAGAGATAGCGAAACCATGAAAACCGGTGTGCAAGCCACTCGACCAAGGAGGTCGTCAAATTCTCGTTTTCGTTAACGTGATCGAATTGCGAATGAAACTCGCACTAGGCACCCTGTAGGTACCTAGAAAACCTTTGCGAATTGATCGACTACTTCATAGAATAAAACAACTATGGACGCGTTCTTTTCATTGGCCATATTCTGCCCGTAGACATCCCCGGCTACGGCTGCTACGGGAGGAAATAGGCTACGAAGATTCCTTTATCTATCCCTACAACAAATACGGGGAAAATCTTATTACGGAGGACTCTTAGGACTGAAAACCGACTGACATATCACCTCATCATCAGCATCACTAGCAACTTTTTTTGTATACCCACTGCTGCGGCATGAGCCATGCCTATGGATGAAGGGAGAACGGGCCATAAACCACGCGGGCCCAGTGCGTATTGGTGGTTGTTAACGACTGCTAATGCAGCCGGTGCCAACGGCTTTATGTGCCTTCCAATCCACGGAGGAGCTTGAGGTGATTAACTTTTTAGTTACCCATCCGATGATAAGCCTTTGCGAAAGTTGCGTAACCATAGCAATCGTAGACTGGGCGCGTTAACCACTGCGCCATCGAGCTCATCATACCTCGACATATCACCTGCTTACTACTGTTAGATATGGGCAAGAAATCATATATGTATATGTAACAATTGACATGCAAGCTTTAGCAGAAGTCACATGAATCGACGTGCGTTGAATTGAAATGAAAAGAGAAAGATGAATCATCTACGACGACCTCCTTGGTCGAGTGGCTTGCACACCGGTTTTCATGGTGTCGCCATCTCTGAGGTCCCGGGTTCGATCCCCGGTCGGATCAATTTTGAAATACCTGTTTTTCTAAATTGTTTCGGGTCTGGGTGTTTCCTGTGTATAATAAGTATGTATTTAAGTATATTATGTATGTTTATCCGTTGTCTAGTTAACCATATAACGTGTTTCTTAAGGAAGCTTTTCTTGGGGCTAGATAATTGGTGTGAGTGTGGGAAACATTTATTTATTTATTTATTTATCTAATCCGTCGAGACCGGCAAGGCATAGTTACAGCGCGTTCGACATGGCTGTTCCATGCGTAATGATTTATCAACGTCCACGTGAAGGCAATTCAGAAACAGATGGTTCGTGTTGAGCAAACGAGATACTACGTGATGTTGAAGATAAAGTTTTCGATGTGTATCATAGAAACATTAAACTAACTAACCTACTCATGCGCATAGTTTTGTCTCGTTAGAAAACCTTAATCATATAGATTACTATAATATAATACAAATATCGATTTTGAAAACTTATCTTGAATCGTTTCTGTAACAAAACCACACGCAGAATTGTTTATTTGTTTTGGACTTAATATTATTAGAAATATATTACTTTGTTTTTATTCCTTATTTTCTTTAAAAAAAGAAACGTTTTGTTTTATTATCATAACTACCAACATTATAAGTCTTTATCCTTTCCTTCAATAAGAAGTCACATAAAGCCATAAAAATATATATTAGGTATTACCGCGGCGTACATCCACAATTGCGCACAAATTGCGTATCATTAAAAATGAATACTAATTAAGGTAAAAGTGCCAATTTGTACAACCAGAAGGCTACTTAGTTTTATATAGAGTTAATTACCACAATTTAATAATAATACAAACATATTTTTTTATATTTATATATACCTACTAGCTGACCGGCGGACTTCGTACCGCTTTGACAGTTTCCATGACAACAAAACAAACAAATCATTCGTCCACTTAAGAACATCTTGAACACACACAGAAAATTTCATCTTTATATGTAAGAATCTTCTGTGCGTGTGTGTGTATGTTATTGAACTCCTTCCAAACGGCTGGACCGATTTGGATGAAATTTTCTGTGTTTCATGTGCATTCGAGAATGGTTTAGATTTACAATTAGACTCGGTAGGTGGCGCTGCTATAGGGGTCCATCATGGGATACGGGTGTTCTTAAGCGGACGAATGATTTGTTTGTTTTGTTGTCATGGAAACTGTCAAAGCGGTACGAAGTCCGCCGGTCAGCTAGTTTTTATATATATTTTTTTTTTTTTTTATACTACAAGTCCTCTTAAATTTCATTGCTTGCCCGCAAAAAAAGAAGAGATAAAAGTTCACAGTATGTGATGAAAATGTAATAAACGAAAAAATAAAATCACATTTAGGTCAGTTTGTGTCACAAACAGGATTCATGATTTAGGAATACGGTGTGAATATGTTACACTTGTCGGATTGAATAAGAAAAATTTTTACATTTTTAAGAATTACAATCAAAATTTCGATTTGAATATCAGAAATTTATAATATTTCCGTGTCGATAAACGTGTCTTTGAGTGTCAAGAAGTTTACTTTAATTTTTTAATTCCGTTTACTTCATTTGTTTTATTTGTTGAATACAAATAAAACACCATCCAATACATTAATCCGTTACATTAAAATGAGCATGGTCGCCGCACCACGCACGCTGCGTCGGACCCGTTTCTTACTTTTGTGCCCGTTCGGTCGCGTTGTCGCTGTCTCAGAATGCGGACGTTGGATCTGGATCTCGAATTCTTGAATTCCATCGCGGGACAGGCCCTTCTGTCAGATCTTATCGCTTACTCACCTTTCTCGTTCTGTTACTTCCTAGCACAGACCTTCGAGTGGAGTTGATTTGCAAATTAGAAAGCAGTTTTCTCTATACCTGTCCAAGACGAGTAGTTTTCTTGTGGTAACAAACTCTTTCGCTATGCGGGAACTGCGTTACAAAGCATATTGTGTGCTAATAAGCTTTGCTAATCAGCTACTGCATGCACTTCATTTAATGATGTAAACACAACCGAGACAACAGCATTTAACACTCAAACTCAATTATTGGTTAGAACAATAAAAAAAATAATCAGTTTGCTTTAAATTCTAATAGATACAGTAATGACTATACTGGTGGTAAAAGACTAAACGATAACCTGTGCTCATTTTGCAAAACGATGAAAGTAACACACCTAGGTATATGCAGCAAGCATGTTACATCAAAGAAACAAAGGGCTTGAAACGACAGACACTAATAGTATATAAATTATACGCAAATAGATTCGTATAAAGTAGTTCATTTACTTGTTGAAGATCTGTAAAATCCTCTATAAACTATTATCAGAACAGCAATAGGTTGCGTGCTAGCCCGCGACCAGCTAACGAGGGCCGTGTCCACCTGCGTCACCGCGCCACAATCGAAGTCAACTCATCCAAGTTCTGTTAACTGCCAGTGAAGTGATTATGGTATTACGTAACTGAGTATCTACTCCCTCCATGTTTACTAGAAAATTCAACAGATGAAAAAAACGAATAGCTCAGTAAACTAATGCAATTCATCGACAATCTCGACGACGGCGACGTTCTAGTATAATTGATCAGATGAATTAATTAAGAAGTTGTGGTGAAGAATGGAACCTTATCTTGTGGTAATAGAAGCTATAATAAGGTAGGCCATGGGTTTTCCTCAACACTAGAGCCGAAGGTGAACTGGGGTGGCTCGTGCGTCACCACCCCACGTTTCAGTGGAACACCTGATGAATCATTAAGTAATGGTTTCCTGCTATTACTGGAAGTTTCTAATTTTGTCTTAATGCTAAAAAAAGTCCTAATCTTGCTCCAATCTTTGTTCCCCATTACTGAAGCAGAATGTTGATAAAGTATTCATTACCAAAGGTTAGAGGTGCTGTTTTTGTATTGATGCTACCGGTGGCAATAGTTCTCACACTATGATATCTATTTTATTATGAGTGCTCTCTGCCACTCGTATTCTAAGTCTCTGGTGACTAGGTATAACACTGAAAATTCTCGGCACGCCTACCTACCTAAATAAACAAATGTTAAATCATTCAAGAATGGTTATGTTTAATGGTATAATTTTTGTTATATGTAATTATTTCCAGATCAGAGGTTAGGACCACAGATCTATTAGATATTTAGACTGTGATGAGGAAACCTTATTAGGAATACGGATCTACTCTTGACATTTTAAAGTACTAAAGTAAAGGCTTTTTTCAGGGTTTTTGGAACCTTGGAAAATCGTAAAAATAAAGTTTTTCATAACAAAGTATGTATGAGTTTGGAAATCGGTGGTTGTTTGTGACACCGAACTGAAAAACAGAACTACGAGAAATGAAATGATATAAATATGAAATAAAATATTTTGGCATAAAATGTGGTGATATGGTATGATGAAGCTACGATGTTTCTTTTCTACAATTGAATGAGTATGAAAGTAAAGGGAAATTAAATTTCATCCCTAGCTACGATTACTATTACATAACGTTAAGATATAATGTAAAATAAGGCTTACATAGTAAGTAGATAGTGTTGACTTTGGGTCGGATACAATCACAATAGCGTTATTTTGGTATTGGCAGGGCAGCTGGACTGTGTTGTCAGAAGGTACGGTAGCCTCTTGTGGATATATATTCAACACTTTCTGGATTGAAGTTTGTTTGCAATAAAATTGTGTAAAATTTTATATGTAAAATAGATCGACCTCGATGTTACGAATTCAAACAGTCTGTATTTATAAATAAACGTAAATAACATACTGTGACAAAAAAACTGACACCAGTTTATTTTGTTGACACTTAGGTGCCATTTGAATTGAAACCATTTCGTTTATAGCAATTTTATAGAGGATCTATTCCAACTTTCAAGTTCCGACGTTACTACATTAGTAAGGTTTATTATTAAAATGAAAGTACGCATTAGATTATCGACCACGTTGTCTTTTCCTCGTTCCCACGAAACCAGTTGTGTGCTTACGTAAATTCGTCCGATAAAACCGAAACGAAAAAGAACATATGCGTACGAGTATAACCGCATAAAACCAGATAAATACTTTATTTGGGACCTCAGCTCGTATCACTGTGTCTTTTTTGTGTTCGTTCATTCTTAAAGTCTATTTTTATAATGGCACGTTGTCTCTACTGTAATAATGAAGTCAACATCCGACCCGCTCGCTCACTGCAAAGTTATTTTTGCATTCGTAAAACCGGTTATGTTACTTACGATATCACAAACCAATGTTGATATGGATGATTATCGAGTAGCACTATGTTGCCGGAGCTACAATTTAATGTAACATTGTGATGAGAGATTGCTACTAGTTATGTGATTGTGTATATTTTTAGAATGCAAGAAATTTTAAATTATACGAGTAGCTAAACAAGCTGATTTGTGTATGTGGGATGAGTCTTTAATTTAGTTTGTTTATTTGTCGATTTCTTAAAAAAAAATATTTACACTTATGAAAAGGTGTTAATTATTTAATTAATAACCCAAAAATGTACTTAACTAATGACTTTTTGAAATATTGTAATAAATCAATGCACGTGGTAATTTCTATTGTCAATGTTTGAACGGCGTCAGTCAATTGTTCTGTAATCATCTATAGTAACTATCGTACATCGCTTGATGACAGTAAACGTAGTTATACCGGAAATCATCATTAATCACTATTGTAGTAAAAAAATAACTAAATCCACGTAAATGTTGGAGCTTAGGTCGTCCTCATAAGTTTAATATCTATCTATCGTTGAAATTTAAGTAAGTCAAAAACACAGAACACCAAATGTTAAAAACATTATCACAGAAAAGAAAATACAGTTTCACTCCGTTCTTTTTTTTTTTTTTTTTTTTTAAGTTTGTTTTATTTATTATTGAAAATTACAAAATTAATTTCTGAGATTATAATAACTTAAAGTAACTAAAACTAATACAAAACTAAAATACGGCGTCAAAAAATTCCTCCGCATCGCAGTCGACTGGTAAAGTACCCAAAAGACTGGCGGCATTTCCACGTTGAATGGCAATGCTTAGCCTCTGGCCAAGGAAAAAGCCAGCCTTTGGGTCATGGGAAGTGTCAACCAGCCGTTTGGAGATTTCATTAATCAAAACATGAGCATTCGGACCCCACGGCCCGAGGGTTTTAACCCCAAACGGCTCGAAAATATAATTATACTTTCGCCGCTTGAGGTTTTCAGCAGCCGCAGCAGCAGCACCAGCACAGCACGCAGTGCTAGGAAGATGGGATGGCGCAAGAGTATCGACACAAGTTGCATCCCACACTAAAGGCCTACCCAACTTCCAAGGAAATAAAGACATTTAGTTCTTTTATCTTTGTATGTTCTATTCATCTCTGTATCGGCACCTTTGCGTGTTTGTAGGTATCGCGTTGTTTTTGCGATCTCTTTAAATTTTTTAATGTAACTGACCTTGAGTGTATCTGGTTTTGCACTAAAAAGACGCATGAAACCTCTTTTTAGTTAAAAAAAATGGGGATTTCTGTTGACGCCAAGAGGCTGCCGTGGCTCGAACGGACGTCATTCAGTTCAATGTACCTCGATAATAGCTTATCGTCTGTTGTATCGTATTCGTATCGATAAAATAAACAAGGCTGTATCGAGTAGCGTGGGGAGTTGCGAACGGGCGCACTGCCTCTGTGATGCCTGTAATCTCTATTAGCATATTTACCTATGCAATCTCCTCTCCGTTTTTTTATTGACAAACTCAACAGCTTTTTTACACAACACTAAACCTTGTTATCTTTTACGTTGTTTAAGTGTAAATGCTACAATAACTTCAAAACATATGCAAGTGCATTGCATAGTATTGTATACCAACCATGACAAATAGGTGTATACATGTGTATACATGTGTATACATATGCAAATAAATGTATTCTTATTCATTAGGCCTTCCCACATGGAGTTTAAATTGTACTTTATACGATACTTATCTTACTAAAACAAATGCTAGGTTAAAGATAAGATACTTACTGTGCTCAGAGTGTCTAGTGCGAGTTATATTCACCATTCGACGTATCTCATACGCATCCAATTCCATACACAAATACCTTAAAGTCTTACATACATTTTGATTTTTCGTTTGATAACTGGTCACTAATTATGCCGGCATTATTAAAAATTTAAAATATGTATTGTGAAGCATTAAGTCACCAATGGAGCTTTACTGGCATCCCGGATAGCGAGCGAGGATGCCGAATGATTATTTTTTATTTTTTAATATCCTGTATTTTCCGATTTTCTAGTTATTTTTTTGAATTTTATTTAATTTATTTTGACTTGCATTGCATATGAGCTTGCATTTTAAATTTTTAATGTTTAATTAAATTTAATTTTTTTTTTCAATTGTGTGTTTAATGTAATAGATGTATGTATGTCGTTTTTATCACAATAGAATAAATAAATAAATAAATGTACATATTTACTACAACTTTTGTCAGTAATATAAAACTAAACTTTTTTATTAATTATTTTGACGGTGGCACTCCTTTCTGCCAGAAGTATTCTCTCATGAAGGTGTCAAACTTGGTTGACGGGACTCGCACCACAAATTTTAGTTTTCCTTTACCTAAATTAAATGGTAGTTAACTCGCACAAGGCAATGTTGATTTGCACTCGGATCGCTCCCAGCAACAGGTGTGCGAGGGCAAGGCCTGAGCAAACACTTGACACGCCGCCGCCCGACATAGGGGAGCTCATACGACTCCTATAAAATGTACATCATCAAGAAATCTGCCAGCAGGTCACTTTTTATGATTGCTGTGCCCAAACTCCTCTGAAAGATTTCTTCTTCTTAAACTGAAGAGTCACGCTCTTGTCGGCGTAGCATGTTATATTCATCTTTACCCAAGCCAACTCTTTTTCTGTTGTATAAAACACTACGTTCGCTTTCAGAAAGTTCTGCGATTCAGAAATTTAACACTCTTGGAGTTAAAAATTAGCGAACTCGAAATTTGGTTGTCAAAATCCTAAATTACAAGTTTCCTAGGTACCTTCCATACCAACGAAAGTTCATAAATATAACATACCAAAGTCAAGTATATTTTACATATAAACACATTTGAAATAAAAATATTTCTTTCATTCGATAGGTAAGAAGTGAAGCGAGTGAAGTGTATCGATTTGCCCGCGTGCCACCACATACTTATTTGCCATTCCGTTATTTTCGTCCTATACCTTTTGCGAACCTTCCAACAGGTTTTCAGCAAATATTGATATGATATATTCGTTCTTATTTAAAATCAACTCAAGTTACAATATACTTGTATCTCATCACACACAATATCTTGTATCTTTTACTTACTTACTTTATTTACAAAACCTGACTGTTTCTTTTTAAAAAGCTCTACTGTAAGCACTTGTCATGTCTAGACGTTATTAATACTCCCACGAAGGTTTAATTCCTCAAGGTGAAGCATACAACTTTTTTCTTAAATACTTCTTGAAAGTGTTGTTTTAGGTCAGAACTGTCTTGCAAGTGGGGAAGTGCCCCTTTCACCCAATCCGGACTGTCCAGTTGCAACGCGGTCATACGCGGACGCCTATCACCGTCCCACCGACAACTTGTTATCTACAGTATCACATAAGACCACAGAACTGATAATCGAATGCCGGTTGCAAATGTTTTAAATGCACTAGCAATGAGGTTGGCTTCTTATCAACTTTTCAATGGCTAGTACTGATAGAGCCATTGATTTTATACAAGAAGTCTTATGAAGTCAGATTCACTTAGGAGGTAGGAATTAAGACTGACTGTAGATTAAGACTATTGTAGCAATTGTGTTGTGTATAGATAAGATAGCCGGTTCCTCAGTGGTTCAATGTACTTCCTGCTTCGGCCTTATCGTCACTTACCATCAGGGGAGATGAAGGTCAAGCTCTTTCCTGTTGTTGTGTAAATAAAGGTCTAATCTCATGTCCTATACTTAGTCGTGATCGTCTTTAAAGCAATTTCACGGTTATTCCTAGTACGCCACTATGAAAAGTAATACAACGCGGCTTAAAGGCGACTCGCATAAAACGTCAAACAAGAGCTTATCGAGTTTTCATTTGTCGGTGGTCAATTTACAACGCGTTCGCAATCGCATCACTAGCCGCGCCCACCGGGGGGCAGCCGCCCGCGCGGGGGGCGGGGGCCGCTTTGCGTCACACGCAAGACGCACGCTATGTGGGGCGACTGCAATTTGCCGTATGCGATTGTTGAACTCTGGACTCGAATCATATCTACCAAGTAGCTATGAGACGTAAGATACATGCTCAGTTTTGTATCAGTTCAGTTTAGCATATAAGTTTGCCATCATCCTTAGAACTTACCTACATGACTGAGGTCTACTGAGTGAGGACTCAATTAAGGTAAATATTTACCAGATTGTATACGTAGACCCATCAGCAGTGGGTGACCAAAGGCTGAAGAAGAAGATGAAGAAGACTTCAATGATTTTACCCTATAGTCTAGCCGATTTTCCACACTTTGTCCTCTGCCCATGACATAGAGAGTTGGAGACTCAAGACTAACAAGGTAAATATTTACCGTAATTTTTTTTTTTAATTTTTTTGCTGGAGTCTCTGTAAAAGACTGCATTGAGTACGGGACCATGGAGGTAGAATAATGACTATTTATTCGAAAAACTTCTAAGAGTGAGCTTACTCATATGAATTCTAATTTACTTTAATTTGACAAAGATTATCTAAAAAAATATGCAACCACTTTATCAGTATTTGTATACATTAATTACTCGTACTACTGACTTTCAAGCAAACAACTCTAGCTTTTCTTATTCTACTTCAACCAAAACATCTTGAAGTTTAAACAAACAGTTAAACTTGGCGATAAAGCAGGAAGCCTCTTTGTTGGTTTAACGATTGGTTTATGGTTTCGCTAAATACATATTCATTAACTGTTACCTCTCTATAAGGCTATTTTCAGACATCTAGGGTCTCTATTAATTAAGCAAGAAATAGTTTCAAACATAAACAAGTATTGCGTACATACTTTCAGTTTTTGGCAAAGAGGCCTGGACTCCACCACAGCGGAGACGAGACCAATCAACCAATAAGAGTATATAAGAAGGAAAAAACTAGTTTACGAGTAAGAAACATTTGATAGTTGAGCAGTGAGGTTAGGACTTTAACTTGATTAGGTTTAGGGATATTACGGAGATGATGGGGCAACCACCAACAAATACAATTAAATTTTAAAACTGCTTCGATGATGAATGATATAGTTTATACCTATCTATATAGTATTAATTTGTTTCATTCACATTTTAATATACTTCAACATGGAAGCGCGCTGCACCTAGAATCATCAACTACTGGCTATCTTATCTTTGACTGTCGGAACACAACCATGTTATTAACTTTGGTATTAGAAATAACGTTATGGCGATAAATTATGATAAAATGTTGGTAGCTAGCACTCTAGCTAGGCATACTAACTATATAGTAAAATAAGCCCTACCATCAGCAAACCGAGTATAATAATATATACCCTCCCATGACACCAAACCTGAAAAACCTGAATCTCTGGTTACTAAGGCGGAATATAATCCCAGATATTTTTTTCTAAAGTTTACGCGAACAGTACACGTTGAAATGAAACAACTTTTACGGATCTACTCGCGTTTATTTTATACATTACTTTTAATTGATGTTTATCCTGACGTTTCGAACCCTTTGCAGGGTCCGTGGTCAGGGAGACTGAGGTGTTGGTCGTCTCATAATTAGTTAGTAGCTTGTATACCTTCATACGTCCGTTCGAAACGTCAGGATAAACTTTAATTAAACAAAAGTAATGTATAAAATAAACGTGAGTAGATCCGTAAAAGTTTGTAAACGAGCAGGCCGGGCACCTGATGGAAAGTAATCACCGTCGCCCATGGGTGTCCATGCAAAACCAAAGTAATCGCAGATGCGTTGCCGGCCTTGAGGAAGGAGTTGGATCTTGAGGAGGGAGTAGGAATTGGGAGAGGTGAGAGATGGGCCAACGAGTGCCATTGTTTCACGCCGTTATTCTGTGAGAGGGTGGTATTACGCCGGGCGAGCTGGCCCATATCGTGCTGTAAAGCAGCGTGGCACTACCACTCGGACAGTGTCACTCATTTAGCACCACCCAGGGGTTACGTGTAGAGTACGGACACGAGTAACTTTAACCCCAAAAAGTTGTTTCATTTCAATAATCCCAGATTTTAAATTTTGTAAAACTTAAAGCAATAAAGCTAAGCTTTGCAACTTCAATATAGAATGTAAAGTAGCGGTTATCGATCGCACTGCAGAACCTGTGCAGCTCTTCAAAATGTCTTGCTTGGGACGCGATGACTTCTGTGGCGGTGACTCAGTGTCCAAATAGTTTACTAAACTCAAAGAACAATGGCGAGCCGGTAGCCCGCGGTAATAAATTAATACCATTTAAATACCCGTTATCAGTCCGTGCAGCCGATCGTTTAACACTCGTTAGCTAATGGCCACTCCACCTGCTGAGGCTCCTGTAATGCCTCAATACCTCAAAATTGTAGCTCGCCTAATTGTAGTTTAGGTGTCTTATCCAGTTTTAGGTAGCTCTTTGTGCATGAATGGTCGTTTTGGAGAGTTTTTGTTGTACGTAGTAGAATTTTGTAATAACTTTCATAGTTTCATTATTTATGAATATTTTCCAGTATTGAAGAAACTGTGGTATGATTTTTGAACCGTGATCAAAATCAAAGTGTAAGAACTATATAGTTCTTACACTGCTTACACTTTGATTTCCATGTGAAGTCATCGGAATTACTATTTTGACAGACAATTCTGAAAGTGTGAGTTCAATATTATATATTATGTAAGAAAATATGTTATAATGCTTGATTCAAAATGCGCAACCCTTCTCGTCTGAAATAAAATAGGTACCATTTAAAATCTAACATTAATAATTTAAAAAGTAAACTCAGAGGACCTACAAACGAACACAGTCCGTTGAAATAAACTGTATAAATTTCAACAATTATACTAGACTTTGTCAGACAAAATCATAAGATCACCGATTACCTATTGAAAGTAAACAAAATTGAAATACAAAACCAGAGATTTATGGTTATAAAAACAAATATTCAAATAACAGTTACGTATGCTACGATATAAAGTCACAAATCAAAGTCACATAGGCAGTACCTACTGCATTCTTTAGTGCTTGTAAAACCGGATGAGGCAGACCGTCCACGCACGTGGCTGGTACAAATTGACGTTTCGATTTTAAGTCCTCGTCTCGTCATTAACGTTAGACGTTGAAGCGAAGAACATTTAAATCACACTTTTATAGGTATTTTACATGACTAATTAAGTAGGTGAATGTTGATGCTTGATCAACACACACCGGCTTTATTCTAACTAAATTTTGACAGAGACTCTATTTCAGAAATAAATAAACAGACATTTTAGATGGCTTTGAATCGAGTGCAGATAATTTGAGTACAGAATACAGAGTGCAGAGTGCTGAGTAGGTACGCTTATTATTTACATTTCGATCACGTTAACGAAAGCATTGAAGCAGCGTCTCCTGGTGACAAACGAGGTGAGTTGCAAATTTGCAATAACAGATGCTCGGTTTCATAACGTGATCCTGAATAAAATTAATAAGCCCAAGAATCAGTATATTTAGTATGCTAGATTTGGAATAAACTACGATCCTACAATTTGTTAACCGTAATACAGAAACATTTTGTATCGATGATGCCCGTCCATTGCTCGTTATGTTATAATTATCATTATTTTAATGTCGTTTTCGTATTACTTGCTTTTAATTATGTGTAGTGAAAGTTCCTGCTACAGCCAGTATGCTGATTAATAACGCTCTAATTTATATTAATTGTTAATATTCTTTTTCATAGTTCTCTTTCTCTCGTTGTTGGATAGAAGTAATTCGGGGTTTTTACGCCGAACGCGACCGACGATAGCTTGCTTAAAATTCTAAAAGTACTATTATGTTATGTAGTATGTAGATAATTGGTTATCCAATAGGAAACCACTTTTCACTATCGAAATATATGAATTACATAAAATGACGAAATCTTTGATCAGCTTTCAACACGCCACGCCGGATTTCCCTCTCACCCATTTCGATGCGTTATCTCCTACGGTCAGTTTACTGTAATTCACTTACGACACACAAATAAGTATTATTATCGTCTTTTATTTGCTCCCGCAATCTGGGTCAGCCAGCCGTCATCGCCTAAGAATGTTTATTAATGACAACTTTATTTAACCAACCAATATTTTGATACGGACAAACATCCGCCCGTTTATTTATCTGTGCACCGACCGGTCAGTTACCCAGACTCAATAAGTTGAAGCCACTATCTAATAGGTGATTGATTAGAAAAGTGTACACACGGCGTGACACGCGTAGGCACGGGCGCTATTTACCAACAAACATGTTGACTCGGCGGCTAAAGACGGGGGCTGTGCGCCACCACATGCTCTCGAGCCCGACTCGCCTAAAGTGGCCTGGCACGAACAGCTGCTTGACTCACGACGTATCACACTCACTTTGCATCGATATTTCACGTAGAAAAAAATAATTTTGATTCACCTTAATAGCTTGGCAGTGAGTTGATGATAGCGTACGTATACGCTAGACTAAAGTAACTTGTCTGCTGGTGGTTTAGCTATCATAAAAATCATTCGATATTTTAATTGTTTATGTTATAAACAATGCAAGCTTTGTCTTGGAGACGTGTTCGCAAAGGTGTCGAAACGTCAGAATAAAATAAACGCCAGTGTTGTTTCAATTAATTATACCTAGTTACCTACTTAGTTTTAGTTGGAGACATATCGTTCCCTTTGGTAGCCGGCCGAAACAGATCTTTTTTATATATTTCGTCACGGATCATCAACGTGGTTATGTATGAGTGTGACGTATGTCGTTTAAATTAGTCACTTCAGCTGTTATGAAATCCTTTTCGCGGTTTGGCAACAGACCAGAAGTTCATTGAAACTTTTTTAGTATCTTTCGAACTTATCTAGATTGTTTTTGTTTTGGTTTTCTAGATAACTTGATGTCCATGTGGGACTACGGACTTATCAATGACAGTGTCGTGCGTGTCGCCTGATAACCGTTGAAGCCTTACCATTAGTTTTCTTACTAGCTTTTTGCAATCGTGGGAGTAAATGTTCTTCACAGCAAAATGAACCGTGCGCTCTATTAAATATCAAAGATAGCTCTTCATTTTCCCGTAAACGAGCATTTTCCTCGTCACGTGATAGATGAATGTTTTGTACGGAAATATAAACCTTGGGCTCTAGTGAGTACCGGAGGGCAGTGTTTATTTTGGCGTGCAAAATATAAACGCTGTCGCTAGCGTATACACTGTCTGTGCAAACTCATGGTAGGGCTACGCCTCTAGCTCGCGGTACCTAGGCGTGCCGCAGGGTAACGAACTTGGCCCCACATTATATCCTTCTTGATTAGATTATGCGAATCGTTCAATAATGCACATTATACGTATGTACTCGAGAATTAGTTGATCGAGTCGTAAATAAAACTTGTACTTCGAATGTGATGGCTTGAAAAACTCTGACACTGGGTTATTATAACCGCATGTGTCAAAACATGCGCTTGAGCACACGCCAAGAAGGGCGGCAGAATAAATTTGCTACGACAAATCTTTCATGATATACGAGTACTGTTGTCTCCCAATCAAAATCCTTGGTGCTCGTCCTCCGTCCGTCTTTGTACAATTGCACAGCGTCTGCTATCGCGCTGATAATCAGCGGAAACCAGTCGCTAACCGGCGGAAACCAGTAGTGGCTCGCAAACACGGGTGTATAGAAACTTTGCTTGCAATCTCTCGCGTACCGCAGTGACACCTGACACCGCTGTAACCACAAAAAAGAGACCCCAGGAGGTAAGCTTAATACCGCGCTCGAGCAACGCACACACACATAGACCCTATCACGGACACGGAATCTCGGACCATCTCGAACTAGTACGAGCGCAGCTGTTGCGAGATTCCGTGTCCTTGAGAGCAGGGTGAGTAGTGTGAGTTTTGATTACTATCCGTATTCATTCGAATACGTTTACGAAAACGAATATTAGTATGGCATTGAAGCAGCTCCTCCTGGCGACATACAAAAAGAGTTAACATTTTGCCATACAAATTCTCGTTTTCGTTAACGTGATCGAATGGCGAATGAAACTCACACTAGGCCAGTGGTTCCCAACCTTTCCCCGACCATGGACCCTTTTGCTAATGTTTTGTTAGTAGGGACCACATAAACTGTACTTAAAAAGAAAGTTTAATCTTTATTCAAAACAGTGACAGTTTATCTTTACACACTTCATGCTAACAAAAATGCTAATGCGAAACATTCAACGCCTAGTGGTTCTACTGTATTAACGCCATAAACATATTGGGACCACCCTGAGACCTAGGAATTAGCAAATAGGTAGTGTAGGTGACAGTGCAGGAATAAAAAAAACATTGTACTGCCTTTTTAAAAATTGTTCACTACAGTGGTTTTAATAATGTTCTGACCCGCGGACCATTACCGATGCTCTCACGGACCATCTGTGGTCCGCGGACCACCAGTTGGGAACCATTGCACTGGGCCCACTGGTCTATGCGTGCGTTGCTCGAGTACCTACGTTTGTATGAAGCTTACTTTCAGCAGTCTCCTCATTTTTTGACTATATCAATCGGTATGATAGGCAGCTAGACTTGAAATTATTATAATGTTTTGAGAAAAGTCTTCAAAGTAGTGTAATTCACACTTTTTGTAGCATGTCCTTTCTTATAGATTGTTTTCCATGTGTACAGAAAGCTAATTATGCTCTTGCGCCCACAGTAGGTTCACGTTAGTCAATAGGTTTTTTCATTTAATAATTATCTAGTGATAAAGACAGTTTCTTTCTTGGTACATAAAGATTTCATTGAATCTAGAAACGAACTGCAAAAAACAGCAGCCCAGCCCCCCTTTTTTACCCTGGGAATCCAGCCTCTAGCTCCCCGAGCGCGAGCGAGACAAGTGGACTAATAATACTAGCTAATAAATAGAAAAGAAAGATTATCGTACGTGATTGACATTTTAAAAAAAAATTATTGTTACTTTAACAAAGTAAACATCATTACATAAAAAAACATTGCATAAATGAGACGCTTGATAAGTGTCACCTCAATTATACTCTCAAGGTGTAAACTGCATGCATACAAAAGTGCTACAGCAAAAGTGAATATTATGCTAAGATAAGATAATATATCTATTATCCATAGGGAAGGCTCGTGCCCCGACAGTGGGGACATAAAATGAGCTGATGATGATGAAGATAATAACAATAATAATAAATTAATGATAAATTAATGATAAATCTAGTTTTAAGAAAGAAAATAAATAAAGAGAATAATAATTAAATATTTGATTGACTTAATGTCAATCTTTATTATACATATATAAATCTTCTGTGCGTGTATATGTTATTGAACTCCTGAACGGCTCTGGACCGATATGGATAAAATTTTCTGTGTGTGTTCAAGTGGATTCGAGAATGATTTACAATTGGACCCTGTAGGTGGCGCTGCTATAGGGGTCCATCATGGAATACGGGTGTTCTTAAGCGGACGAATGATTTGTTTGTTTTGTTGTCAAGGAAACTGTCAAAGCGAGCGGTACGAAGTCCGCCCGCCGGCCGGTCAGCTAGTCCTATATGATAACCATTCTACATTTATATTCTACCTATTAACGTTTATGCCACTTGTCTGAGCTACCAATCGAAATTAATTAAACTCATATAATTTTTAAATAGTCAATATTAGCAGCTGTATTTAACTATTAATAGAAATGTTTAAAATCTTGTTATCATTTCTAAATCGAATTAAATTTACCGGGCCACGAGTCGAGCGATCAGATCAATCAATACTTAAACCATAAAGTTCATGAATCATAACGAACTTTATCCTATGCCGGCTTTAACGATGATTTTATTGCTTCCTGTAAGTTATTCGCGATCATTATCGCCCTGCCCGCCGTCACTACACTAGGTACTGTCATCAACGAAAGTAGCTTAACGCTTTTTCAAAATAACTTCATAATCTAAGAAGCGCATATTATTATAAACTTCCAGTAAATTAATTTAAATGGTATTAAAGTGCTCAGCAATAAGTTAACATCGACGACTTGTTTGTAATTCAGCTTTACGTAAAATATAACCAACCATCTAAAATGTAGGTACTTACCTATAAGTATAGGAGAAACCAGCAGGTTTTATTTTTAAAAGATCTAAGCAATTTTGTACTAAAAGTGGCTTTTATGGGTGGGTTCATCCGTTTCAATCTTTACTAATAGTATTATAAAGAGGAAACCTTTGTATTTTTGTATGTATGTATGTATTAAAATTTTCTATCTACAGTATTAAGAGTACTTTCCCTTCAGGTGGCATTACAAAATTCCACCCTGTATATTTAACTCAATGATGGAAACTGTCAAAGCGGTACGAAGTCCGCCGGCCCCCCAATTCTGCTATATATTTTGATCTGAAACGAATCTGGAACGCTATAGTTTCAACGATAATTATTCTGCTAACTACGAAACTATAGAGTTAATTTCGTAGTTAGCAAAATACGAGTACGCTATAGTTTCAACATTCTCGTATTCTGCTAACTACTAAACTATAGAGATGATTTCGTAGTTAGTAGAATAGCGAAAACGTTGAAAATATAGCGTTTCAGATCTGTTTCAGATCAAAATAAATAGCAGAATTGGGGGGCACAGGTCACCTAGTCAGTTATAAATAGCTATTTTCAACGTGAACAAAGTTTACTTTATTATTTCATTTAATAATTTTCCGGTTTAAGCCGGACATTTAAACTGCCATAAAAACAACCTGAATCAACAACGGCCTAGTATGCCAAAATTCTTCTCTTAATGTCTAATATAAGTGTTCCACCATGCTCATCTGGGGCCCAGCCATCGCAGAAGGCACTTAGCAAAGCGTATTAACACCACAGCGCTATCACATCGTTCTATAATAAACTGTGTTGTTTTACCTACTGATTTGGCAGCGGCTAAATTCACACTTATTTGGTACATGGAGTTATACTCGTAATTGACTGATAGGATATAATGTAGTTTCAGTGCAAATCTTTTTAGTTAGTGACTAATATCACAGAAGAGATAATAGTACTTCTACGAGTAATATTAGGATGGTTTCTCAAAGTAGTCCGACTAGAATCGCTCGAAAGTGAGTCGAATATTTACAACCGTAAATTAATTTTATGTACACAGGCAGACGCGAAGTGTTAACGATCAGTCGGACGCCCGTCATAGTTTGATATGGCATTAAATAATTTATTCCGCTATTTGTTTGAGTAGGTATGCTGCCAAAAGAACTCTGGGAACTATGGATAGTACCTACCTGGTAAATGCTTAACAACTATCGTATTGATAGTTCCGAATGGGATAGGTCAATATTTTTTTTCAATGTATAGTGAAAGGCTGTTTTATATAAAACTAGCTGTGCCCCGCGGTTTCACCCGTGTTAAATAGCGAACAATCTAATTTTCCCGTTTTTGCAACATTTTTCATTGCTGCTCCACTCCTATTAGTCATAGCGTGATGTAATATAGCCTATGCCTTCCTCAATAAATGAACTAGTCAACACAAAAATAATTTTTCAATTCGAATCAGCAGTTCCTGAGATTAGCGCGTTCAACCAACCAAACAAACAAACAAATGAACTCTTTAGCTTTATAATATTAGTATAGATGTTCACGTAATCTAAACTCCGTGACGTTTATTATTGACGAGCAGGCAACGGCAGCATTCTGCAGCCCCAAAGAACAAGAAGAAAGAACTAAACAAAACCTAGAGACACCAGGTTCGATTCCTGGCTGGGTCGGGTGGGCGTTTAATTTTTTCACTGTATTTTATTTATATAAATCTAGAAATCACTAAAAACAAGCTACTTAGGCAAGCTATCTGTAGTTATGTCCTTGAACGCTATTTTGACCACGTCAAACGCTATTTTGAAACGTCTTCATTCTGAAGATGAGGTTCATATTCAATGATGTGATCTGATCAGATCTGAGACTTGAAAAAAAGACGTTTATAAAATATAAGTGTATTTATTCTACAGTAGTAGAACCTAGGTTAGATCTTGCTTGGATTAGCAGAGCGACCAATTTTACGAGGCGGCCTTTACGGCGGACGGTCGTAAAGCGAGATAGCAATCTGTTGCGCTGGCCCATTGAATCACAATCAGGCGCACGCATCAAAATGTCTGACACATGTATCTTAAAAAACCAGCTTGTCAATCACTGCCGGAACACTTGTTACGAGTTATATTAACTTTTATTTTACTGTTATCACAATTATTGTTATCATTGGTCTTCTCACATTAGAATTCATATTCTCTTGTTTTCATTCCACTTATTGTCGCTTCGAAACGTTTAAATTACTTTTAATCGACCGTTGATCAATCGAACAATGCTATACAGCTACTTCGTCTTATATTTACTCATGTGGTCTTAGTGCATTTAGAAAAGAACACGAGTGTTTTTTACATATAATTTACCCCACTTTTTAAATGTTAATTGACTAATTCTAATATTTTTTGTCTACAGGCATGAAAATGACCACATCCACGTCGGCGACAATGAGCGCGCGCGTGCACAGGAAGGTCATAAGAGCGCCGCATAAGCGCGCGCACCCCGGCAAGACCGGGCACACGGGCAAGCTGCTGCACGCGGGCAAGCTACAGGGCAAGCTGGCCCACCCGGGCAAGCTCGCCCACCCGGGCAAACTGGTCCATCCGGGCAAACTCACACACCCGGGTAAAATAACCCCCCATTTGGGCAAATTCGGCAAACTCGCTCACTACGCCTACACACATGCCCTCCGACCACCTGAGCCCTGCGAAAACAGCAACGACAGTGGTTTGGGACCTGATCCAGTCAACAGGTGAGCGTTATAGGTCAAAATATCTTTTACCAAACACAAAACATCTTTGTAATGAGTTTAAAGAAAGTAAGGATTGACTATTTGGCATTTTGTAAGGACATTCATTTGGTAGTCATTCGTCCTCTGTTTCTGTAATTCAAGATGTTATGCGCGTTATGTGTGGCCGTGCCGTCTCCTTGCGATTACTCTTTTTAGCGTACGATAAAGTGACAGCTTAAATGAAAGATAAAAACTGAACGGTTCATACTTAATAT
This sequence comes from Eudonia mercurella, assembly GCA_963082485.1. NCBI lineage: Eukaryota > Metazoa > Arthropoda > Insecta > Lepidoptera > Crambidae > Eudonia > Eudonia mercurella. The sequence goes on along the minus strand of OY720024.1, from coordinate 2,151,039 downwards.
TTAAGCACAATCAAAGACTATGGTTGTTACTGATTTGTGCTAAGTTATAATAACTGATGTCCAACCAAACTCTGAATACGACTTTTTTTTAAACAAATACCTTATAGTAAGGCATCTATTGAGATGTAGGAAAAATAACCACTTTAGATGAGTAAAGGTAATATCTCTTTATTTAACTAAACCTGTTAGCTACGACGGACGGCGACGGCCATTAAAGAGCAAGAGAAAAAAAAAAGTGTTGCCACTAGTAGAAAACTTAAACCCAACTATTGCATTGCCAACTACAACAGCATCAAATAATTTATTCAACACATAGGTATTACACATGTATAATAAATAACTTATTTCAATACTAGTAAGGTCAACAGTTAAATTTGGTCTAAAATTTTAATTGCAACCAAAAAGGTCGTATCCCTTTCGCCGAAATACTTATTTATTGAAACTACCCAAATCAATCATTGCACTAGAATTGGACGTTTGCTTAACTATGCATGATGTGTGGTGCTAACTGCGCCGTCGGAGTGTGTGCCCAACTGATTATTGCTAACTAGTCGATGTGCTTGTAAATCATTCATAACCATCATGAATTCATGAGCAAAGTATTGGGTACCTACTCGCAACAACCACGCTAACATCATAATACTTTTACAAAATACGGTAACAAGTATCATTGCCAATGTTTTAGTGTTACAAGATTTAGGAACAGTTTTTATTTACCCGTATATATTGTAAAACAGTATTAATGCAATGTCGTCTATAAGAACGGAATCTATGTACCTAACTCGTAATAGGCCGGTTTGCATGCACCCCAATCGTAGGACACTGTGTCCGAATATAATGTGTCCGAAAAGCTACCCCAATCTAGTCATTGCACTTTGAAGTTAAAGAAGCCGACAAAATTATTAAAGTCACAGTTCTTGGTCACAGGGAGACTCTTTGTGAAATTGTGACCAAGATCAAGGTTCTAAACGTCAGGAAAGAAATTGAAATATAATGCAAAAAATTATACAAAGTATTTTTTTTTTGAGTGGTGGCCCAGAGATGGGAAGCGGCCTCGAGGTAGACCACTAGCCAGATGGTTAGACGATCGTCGGGGTGGCCGGAGGGCAGTGCATGAGGCTCGCATGGGAACGGCTAAGTTGGTGTGTTGGGGAGGCTTATATGTAGGTCTGTGCTTATACCCAACAGTGGGAGCTTACGGGCTGAAATGATGATGATGATTTTATTTCAATGTGTGTTGAGTAGGGTTCGTGTATTTTTTTTATAAAGACTATAAACGCTACGTGTGATTAGTGAATTTTGATTTTTGAAATGAGTAGGTCGTCAACAAATATTGATAATTTATTTACCATACTAAATTAAGGAATTTGGCTGCCCCGTGTTCCAAACAGACGAAATTTTCATAAAAACCACATATCTATGAATATCAATCACGTTTCATTCATCAATTATCGTCAATTATCGTCAGTTACAATAATCTGTTAGAAGTAAGTAGATTCCCTTTTCCTTGCCTAACGTGCAAAGAAAAAAAAATGTTAAGACAATAAAAAATGGACTAAATAAGCAGGTTACTACTACGACATTTGCAAAAGGTGTCTACTTGAGTTAAATATATTCATTTAATCCACAATGTTGAAGAGGGTTTTTCCATCGAAAAATGTAACTTTAAAAAAATATATGTAAAACGCTTCTCTCTTGTTTTATAAATGTTGTGTCTATGAAAGATATTGCCGTATTTCAAGCGATATCACACTCAGTTTTGCGTGGATTCCTTCTGGCGACCTTGGCGGGTGCGTCACACGGGTAAATATATACCTACTCTGGGTCTGGCGAGGGCTGTCACTTACACAATATTTATACATAAAGAGTTATAGCTAAAAAAAATCAGATTACGGCGTTAAAAAAAGTAGAATAAGCTATTTTTGTGGGATTCCGAATCGTCCCACTGATGCAGCTACCTATAAATCCATGTTCTTAGGCACGGTGAGCAACGAATGTCGCTCAACACTTAAGTGTTATTATGGTTAATTTTTTGTAAAAATTGAGAAGCGACAGTTATAATTTTAATTTACTTTGACGAAATCTATGTTCAGCGGCTTTCGTTGCTGACTGTACCCGCACCCGGCAGCCCTATGCGAGCTCCCCGCGGTCAGCAGCCACCGGACTTGGCATGCGCGCACGCACACGTGCGTCGCTCGATAACACACCATATACCACTCAGATTAATAGTGTTATAGTCACTACCAGATATACGAGATACGCTGATCTGAGTATCTAGTTATTATCGCGCTTATCACGATCATCCTTTGCTCTGTTCAATCATCAGTATTTTTAGTTTACTGTTTACCGCAATTTTCTCAAATCATTTATTGTCGTTTCCGCAAATATTAAACTTTTTAATTTTAAAATTTCATTACGCAGTTTTTCAATAATTTTAAATAAATGGTGGTGAGCATGGGCGGCCTTTAGAAAACAGAAGTATTTTATTTTATCTTAGACGAGTATTATACTCTAAATTAGGGTTGCCAATTGTGCTATGGTTTTAACACATTGTTAAATACAATCTTCACTTTGCTGCCGAAGTAAAAGACTTTGTTGTAAAAATACGCGTTGTTTCTTTCGACCTACGCCGCGCGCCTTGCCTTTGAAAGTGAGTAACAGTTGACAAGCCTGTCCTCATTAATGTTGATGAGCGCCCTATTCTAAAGTACCTCGTGTGTGTAGATCATCAGAAACGTTGGAGGACTGGGATCACGCAGACTCAAAACGGCGTCGGGAAGAGAGCGAGTCGGACGTTAAGCTTGAGTGCGACGACGCCAATGACGCGTACGCTTTCCCGCCGCCCGCCGCGCCCGCGCCCGTGCCCGCTCCCGCCACCGCCACCGCCACTGCCACCGCCTCTGCTACAGAGGCCGCGATCGCGCCTCTCTCGATCGGCGACGCTCCAACAGACCACCTCACCTCAACGACGATTCTTTCTACACCCGTGTATGTGTCTGCACTTTGATTTATCCATTGTACTTTCTTTCTTTTGTCCATTTCATCTA
>OY720024.1:2124873-2147792 GCA_963082485.1 Eudonia mercurella | reverse complement strand
CCCAGCCGCCGGGCGTGCCGGAGGTGTGCCGCAAGTCGCTGGCGTCCAGCCCGGCGGGCGGCGGGCTGGAGCTGTACCTGCTGGGCAAGAACTTCCTCAAGGAGACGCGCGTCGTGTTCTCGCAGCGCGAGCGCGGCCGCCCGCTCTGGGAGGAGGAGGTCGTGCCCGACAAGGAGTTCCTGCAGCAGGTCGGTACTCGGTGCCCGGTACCCGGTACCGCACTCGACCTACTTTATTCATGTTTATATAAAATACAGTGAACGAATTAAATGCCTACCCGACCTTTATATAAATATTAAGTGTAAAAAGTATAGATTTACTTTATTCATATTTCATTTTATGGATATTTAAAAAAGGCACGATGACACGGAATGTCATGGGTGCGGGTTTTTCAAATTGAAAAGAAAATAAATGCCGATTTAGCAAAATGGCCAAAGTGAGTATGTTGGGATTCTCGGGACATAACAGTATTTATTTATTTAGTACAGCTACATGATAGATAGATACACATGAAAATAACGGAACGAAATAACATAACATTCACTATATTTTATTTATAAAACGAGAAGAAAGTGTCTAGCGATAGGTCTTAAGTATGATAACAGTATTGTGTTATTTAGAGAGTAAAATGGTATTTTAATTTATATTTAAAAGTATTTAACTTATTAGCGAATACATCAAAATTATTTAAAATATTAGCAAATACGTCCAAATCTGTCATTCCCCTGGAAAAAGTAGACTTGCAACCCAAGGTTATTTGAGTTCAAAGTGTTGCAAATACCTTATGCAAATATACCTAGGATGGCACCGATAATATGACACCGAATAGTAGTTTATTAAAAAAAACACATTCAATAACTCAATAAGTAGGGCCGCCTATGTGAGAAACCGTTGCTAGAGAATTATTAATGCCGGGTAAAGGCAGGCCGGCAATGTTTTAGCTATCGATTGTTTGAGGGTGCACGCTATAAATAGTGTTGCGTCACAGACGCACCTAGTGGCCCGCCATACGCGCACGCAGATATATCCCGGAGGTGCTAAAAATCATGTAGTTATATCAAAATTCGATTACTAAGCGATTAATTTTTAGTTTAATAAGGGATTGGAGCTACAGCCTCTGCTCTACTTGACATAACGAGACAAGTTAGAGACGCACCTAGTGTGCTGCGTCTCGCCATATGCGCACGCGGACATTTCGGAGGCGTTAAAAAAGTCATGTATATCAAAATTGTGTCGACTTAAATAGTTAGGTTAATTAAGGGTTGTTTTTTTATATATTAACGGGCAAGCAGTGCCTTGATCTCACCTGATGTTAAGTGTTGATAAGGCCAATGATGGAAGCGCACTTCACCCGGGATCCTCAACTAGTGAGGCACTGGCTATCTCATCTCTAGCTGCCGGAACACAACAATGCTACAAACATTGATGTTATGGCGCCATATTTAGAGGTAGCTAGCCAGGCGGACAAACAAGCCCTACCACCAACCAAACCGAGGACACAAACATGTACCCCCCACTGGGAATCGAACCCGGGACCTCTGGGTCTAAACCGGTGGTCTTAGGACCACAGGGTGCCTAGTGTGAATTCGTTTAGTATCCGTATTCATTCGATCACGTTTACGAAAACGAAGACATACGAGAAGAGTTAAAATTGAGTCGTACCAACTGTCGTTCGAACCCCGTGCGCCTCGTGAGCCGTGTGGTGCCCGCAGACGCACCTGGTGTGCTGCGTGCCGCCGTACGTGCGCGCGGACATCGCGGAGGCGGTGTGCGTGCAGCTGTTCGTGCGCTCGGGCGGGCGCGCGTCCGAGCCGCACGCCTTCTACTACACGCCGCCGCCGCCGCCCGCCGCGCCGCTGCACGCCACGCTGCACGCGCGCAGCCCGCACACCACGCACACCCCGCACGGGCGACCACCAGGTAGGCCCGCCCATAGGTGCCATGCGCCATACGCCATGTAGCTGCGGTAGGTACAGTCCAGTGCGGAGGTTTTATTGTTTACCTTTGATACGTGTTTGTTACGGTTAGTGTAATTAAAGTGTCGTCTGCTGTGAGTACAGACGCGATAGAGTTTTAATGAGCGATTTTCTGACAGCCCGAATTGAAAAATAAAAATTAGTTAAAAAAAACTCGATAGATGGCGTTTAATTAAAGCCGAGCCATACATAAGGCTGTAATAAATTGTGCAGTACACAGAGTGAACTTTGCTTGTCGACCAAAAAAATAAAAAATGATTTTCATTTCAGGACCTATTGCTATTTTCCATAATTTTTATTTTATTTTATTTTTATTTTTAAAAGGCAATGGAATAAATATTACGCAGCCATACACGTGCTCTCCATGGACTCGCTTTTTACTAAACGCCATCTATGAAATCATGTGGAACCAATTTCTGTTTTTTTGGGGGGTCGGAAAATCGCCCATTGTGTAGCGCACTGATTGGTGCTCGCCGCAGATGAGAGGTTAATTGAAAGTTATCGTATGAAGTCCTCACCTATGAGATTGACGTTCGGTTTGAAGATTTTTTTTAAAACATTATTTTTTTAATGCTAGCGTTTTTTGTAGGGCAATGTGTTTATTTCACTAGCTAAATATAGCAGCCCTTAAAATGAAAAAAACGAGTCCCTTAAAGCTACACTGAAACGAAAGGTCGATTACACTAACAAAAAAAGAAGTCTATTTAAAAAAAAATTAGGCTATGAAGACACAAAATTAAAAATCATCGTTGGTACTGAAGTCTAAGGTAACATAGTCTTGATTGAATGTGTATAATAATATTAACGACCGGTATTTAGTTTTAGAAGTAAAACACTTATTAATGAGTGAGAAAAAAAACGTCAATTTCGTAGGTTGTTTCATATAGGCTGGCGCACGTTTGTCTAGGAATAAATTTAGAGTCCCAAAATTACTAGGACGAACGCTTTACCTAGAAATGAATCTAGACTAGAGTAGAGTTCCGCAGTTCTCAGTACCTGCGTACTGAGTTTCGTTTAACGAAACACTCTAGATACTGCGCCTCCTAAGAGCCGTCCTATTACTGGCGTTTCGCTTTTTTCTGAAACTCGTGTATCTGTAAACTCCAGTATTATGGGATACTGAGTTTATTCCCTGGAAAACGTGTGCTAGTTTTCCCAAGTTTTTACTACTTTAAGAAATACCAATCATTGTTAATAATTGCCAAAATTAACGATAAAACTAATGAAATATTTAACAACCAAAAGTGATGAATAATGACCAATTGTTATTAATACTAAACTACACTTGTTACATTTACCGTAACATATTCACTGAGAAATAATTGTTTATAAACACAGTTATTAAAAACAAAATCTACGTGTTTGTGCAAAAAATAATTTATTAATGTTTAAAAAAAATTTAAACAGTTGCGGTAAACACGTGTTTATCGGCATGTTTCCGTGCTCTCCACTAGTGGGGGTAGTGGTGGGGGATGAGGTGAAATAATTCATTTCCGCAGCAGATATGTACACTCGCCTACATATTAACCTACCACAAATTGTCAAGTTTCCTCAATAGCCTTTGAACTTTATACTTAAGGCATATGGTTGAAAATGTATTGAATAAATTCGACAGTTTTGGATAGGTCGATGTGCAGGCGTCTGTACGAGTGTAGACACGACCACGACTTACGACTTTATACGGCGACATATTCCAAACACTTATATGGACGACAAATTGTCCGAAACATTGTTTCTCAGTGACTACATGGCTTTATTGAGACACGATCTGAAAAAGATGTATAGAAAAGTAGCAATTTTGAAACGTGAGCATATTGTTAGAAGTGACCAAGTTATTGTACTGATGCACTTGACTGTACCACTCCCATTTTTATGTATCTGTAGATAATCGCCTCCCATCATACCCCGCTTTTTTCTAATTTTCGGATATGCCACCTTTATGGTCTTGTAATTTAAAGAAAAGAGACGGATAACCTTTTACAAAACACCTTAGTAAACTGACAAAAGTCCTGTACAAAAATATTTTGTAGGGTATCTGATTTTTTCTTTTAATTTGCCATCAAACTATGCCATTACTTTTTCGGTACCATTTTGTTTCAAGGTTGGCTCTTTTATTTCGTTTGCGTCAGTATGTTTCGGGTATAATCACTCATAAAATTGCTTTGAATTAACTGTTGTGATTTTAATACAGCCTTCGATCAAAATACAGCTCCTATTTTATTTACTAAGATTTGCAGATATGGGTTTTGTGTTTTTGCTATAACAGTGTTTGTCTAACATATATGATTTAATAATTAACGTCACTTGTGTATGCTTCAATGGTGGAACAGTTTTTATTAGCTTAGATTTTTATATATTTTTTTAAATTTTCTTTAAAAAGCTTCGGGTGTATTAGGTTGCAATCAACAACAAGTGTTTTATCCCTAATAACTATTGATTGTAACTTTTAAATTTGAGCAGTCAGTAACAGTAACACAGAACGTTAATGCATTTTGTTGGATTGTTAATTGCAGCTTATTTATTGCATATTGCTTATATACTTAGCATATTATGTAAAGTAGGCAATATACTTCAAATTGAGTCAATAATTTCATTCTAAATTATTTTAAAATTTAAAAATTTACTTTCTTCTGTTGATTAAATTTAAAATAATTGACACATTTTCGAGTATAAATAACACTAGTACAGTACAGCAACGACCATAAAAATGTTTACTAATCGTATTCTCTATCGATCATAATATAATATTCCGCGTCGTCACAGTACATACTAGTCAATAAGTGGCTTATGTGAGAACGTCGCTTCCTGTACAATAACCGCATGCAAGGCTTCACCAGTTCGTGACCCGTGGGTGGTGCATGCGTTGCGTGTGCGGTGTAGATTATAACAGATGCGAAACACTTTGGAAGAAATGACTGATGCGAAAATGGCGTACTCTTTCTTTTTTTCCCTTCTGTTCAAGCTAGGTCTGTCTAGGTAGCGCCGCGCCCGCCGCGCGCCGCCGCCGCGCCCGCCCCGCACGGTACTGACCCACGCCCACGCCCACGCCCACACTACCGAACATCTAATGAACCACTCAAATATATGTTATAAAAGAAATATGTAAAATTATCACGTTCAATATTCTTGTGTTATTATTATTTAAAAAATGTGTAAGATAAAAGAAAAAAAATACATCATACCTTTTTCTTACAAAGTTACCTTTCTCATAGAACACATTATTTAACAAAATTGGAAATTGAACAAACGAACAACACAAACACATAATAATATACACTATTCCTATCAACACGGAACAAGAGAACACACATGTGGATGATAGATAGGTACGATTATCGCGGGCGACGATTCGTAATGCGATATAATATTTATTGACACTGCACAGAGCTCACTCTCCAGTGACACACGTCCGTTAGGTTACAGACTGCACAGACCCCCCCTTCCCATACACTTTATTGTTAGATATACTCGTGCCTTACGACGACCGATTCGTCGACGCTGCCCTCACGCGCTAAAAACTGAGTTATTGTTAAAAACAGATTCAAGAATGCCGAACTCACTCTTGGCAGATAAAACTAATTGCGAAAAACTATTTATATGAATATAGAAAAAAATATTGTAGTGATTGACATGTTTATATCAGACCCGAAACCAAAGATTTGTTTAAATTAGTTAATAGTTTGCTTTAGTGGTGAGAAGTAAGGATAAGGACAAGTTTATTTGTTGATTGTTTAGATTTGGAAAGCTCAACCCTTTCTTGCGTTACCCTCTGGTGAAGCTAAGATTATTCGAGGTAAAGACACAAATTCCACGATCGCAAGCGTAAAAATCAGCTTTTTATTCAGCCTATATGCCTGTACTGTGTAACTTTTGTGACATGCAATAAAGATTCTGATTCTGATTCTGATTCTAATGATAATTATTTTTAAAGGATGGCCAGTTATGGCGAGAAGGCAATGATAAAGCAAATAAGAGAATACTGAAGAATGATGTTATCATATCATAGAAAAAAGAAGAATTAATATACGTCATAGCTTTCTTAGACTGTTTTTTTGTTTATGGGGATAGATTCTTCATTTCATTCAAGCATGTAAACTTTGTAAGTGCGAGTAACTATGGCATATGAAAACTGTAATTGAAACCAACATAGCTAATTGTTTGCTGGGAGTCTTAGTACATCATTCCGATCCAAAGTTGGTTCAACGTCGTATTGGTTCTATTGAATCAGGATTGGAACAGGATAAGAGACCTCAATTAGGTCTGGACTAGTTTTCAACTTTAATCACTCTGCGATTAATTAATAAGATCAGAGTATTTTTAAAATACTGAATTTTTTTTTTTATAATCAACGTTTTTCATAAAGTAAGAGTAAAGCGGAAAAATAACTTGGCAATAATATTCGATCGAAAAGACAAAAAAATGGAGCAGCGTAACATGAAAACCAGCATTTTGTTGGAGCCTGTGTCACTCCGCAGTTTAGGTGTATCACTTCGCACATCGGCGGGCATGTTTAAGAGGCCGACTCTAATCTCTTGTTGGCCTGTCAAACAGGCCCTAGAAACATAAAAGGAGGCGGTTCGTCCCTATCGCAACCGTCTTTTTTTTAGCCGCGTCTTGCGATCAGCGATCCGGATTGAACTTTATTTTGTCGCTGCTAAGATCGCTATTTATTTAAATGTTTCTGCGGAGTGACTTCTCTGGTCGTCTGTGGTAGGGTTAACTGTTTTCTATCTTGTAGGGTGATCTCTCTGTCACTACTCTGTGGTACGTTGCGTTTAAAAGTTTTTGCAGAGTGACCACTTTGGTCATACGCGGTAGGGTAAACGATTAAGCCGAGCGATCGCACTGTACCCTGCGTTAGAGTTACATATATTTGCGGAGAGACCTGTCTGGTCGTCTGTGGCAGAGTTAAACGTACAGAACGACCTTTCTGGTCGTACTTTGCAGTAGGGTTAAATTTGCGGAGAGATCTCTGTGGTAGGATGAAATGTTTTTGCGGAGCGACCTCTCCGGTCGTGGTCCATGGTAGGAGTATGGAGTATAGGTAGCGCGTGGAGGGCAGCGCGGCGTCGCCGGCACGCCTGCCGCGGCGCTCGCTGACCCCGGTTGTGCGCAGGTGCGGAGTGGCCGCTGATGCCGCCGCCCGCGCGCCCCGCCCGCCGGCCCTCGCTGCTGCCCGACCATGACGCGGCGCAGGGGCTCAAGAGCGAGGTATGTGCTATTTTCAACTTACAGGGCTGTGGATATCGAACCGGTCACTGATTCTCGCCAACAGCCAACCTTCTAGTTTTATGAGGCACAAGGAAAAGACTAATTCTCACGCTATACTATCGATTTCGAGTGGTATATATGTTAATAATCAAATTCAAGAGTCGAGTCAAGATCACAAGTGAAATTAAAATATCGCACTCCAGGTATCGCCACGAACCCCAAACTTGTAGATCTCGACAGCGTGCTATATTTAACTTTTGATAAGCTACTTCCTTACTTCTAGATTTCGCGTTCCACCTCGGAGAATCTAGTAGAGAATCTAATCTAGGAACGAGGAAACGCTTGGTGATGCCGTCTCCTCTGAAACCTTCTGTGAATGTTCGATCACCATAGCTTTAGTTTCTTGCCGACCACAAAAGCCCGGTTACGTTGTAAAAGCCGTTGGCAGCAAACTGCAATATCTATTCAAAATAAATAATCCAAATCTGCCATAACAGGCGAGGTCCCCAATATACAAAATTATCGCGCGACATTAGACTTTCGTCCTGCTATTTTAAAACGTCCACAATCGTGCCTCAGCATCCTGACTCTAACTTCTACTTCTTTGTAACTTGGCAACCAAACTCTCTAAAATGTGGTGTAAAAATATGGCGTGTGTACGACCAGGCGGCGGATGAATCGAGCCAGCACTCGCTGGTAGACTACGCAGAGACGTCGTGCGGCCCCGACGGGCCCGACGCGCGCTCGCCGCCCGCTATCCTGCCCGACGACCTCACCGTCGTCGACCTCAGGCTCAAGTCCGAGACCATCACCAGGGATAACCAGAGCCAGGTAAGAAGCAGGGATCGCAATAGGTATACCAAATTCACCTTTTCACGAGCACGACAGGCCATAACATAGAGCTGGAGCTAATACCACCCAATTTGATACCTAATATACATAATACCTCAACACACTCGACGATGAAGTAGAAGATATGTATGGAGACATATCCAAGGCCTTACACTTCACCACCAAGGCCCCCCTACAACGTTGTCATGGGGGACTTCAACGCTAAAGTGGAAGTACAGAATCGCCACGAATCGGTTGTAGGATCCCATAGTTTTGGCAGCAGAAATCATAGAGGGCAAATGCTCGTCAACTTTCTCGAAAGAGAGGCTTTTCTTGATGAACTCTTTTTTTAAGAAACAGCCCAAAAAAAAGTGGACATGGCAGAGCCCCGACACTATGACAAAAAATGAGATCGACTTCATCATGACGGACAAAAAGCACTCTCTGCAAAAGCAGAGGCTCTGAATATCAATTTTAAGCTTGAACGTGTCCGCTTGATGAATCGTCCTAACCTGCTCCAAACTATATACTATATCGTAGGATCTGAAACGTTCCAGTCAAACCTGGTGAACCGATTCGTTGCCGTGGAAACCACAAATGCAGTTTATGTCAACCAGGCCCTCGAAAATGTGGTCGGAACCCTCAGGGAGAAAGGTATGAGATTTTGCGAGACACAGCGTAGAGGCAAAAAGTCGAAGTTTTCGGAATTAACCCTTAGACTCATGAGGAAACGACGTGAGGACCCACCTGTCTGAAAGTGTCTGTCCAGTCTCTTGAAAGAAGCCACTTGACGAAGTTGACTACGGCCAGTAGAGTAATCATTGCCTCGAGGCCAGAGGTTCTTTCGGAAATCGAAAACTTCTACAGCCAGTTATACGCATCGCATGCATCTCAACTTGATCCCGAAAATGAGAATTCCAGAGCCACATTGACCCGCCACTTTATCGAAGACTTGCCAGATAGCAGCCTAGGTGGAATTGAGATGGCTCTTAGGCAGCTTAAAAACGGAAAAGCCCCTGGCGAAGACTGTGTTACATCTAAGCTCCTCAAAGCAAATAAACGCTCCAAAACATCTTTAACGCCGTTCTTTTCGATGGGAGAACTGGAGGCGTGGAGAAGGAGTGTCGTCGTGTTGTTCTTCAAAAAAGGAGACAAGAGCCTTCTAAAGAACTACCGATCTATTTCGCACCTAAGCCACGTCTATAAGCTGTTTTCAAGAGTACCGTCTTGCTCGAAGACTCGACGAATTTCAACCACCGGAGCAGGCCGGATTTCGAGGAGAATACGGAACCATGGACCACATCTTCACAGTGCGGCAGATTATACAGAAGACCGAAGAGTATAATCGGCCCCTGTGCTTAGCATTTGTGGACTATGAGAAGGCATTTGACTCTATCGAAATCTGGGCTGTTTTAAAAAAATGAAAATGAAAAAATGAAAATGAAAAAATGAAAATGTTTATTTACCAAAAATAATAGTAAGCGGTGTTACAGGAGTGTACAATGACTCCCACACTAGGCTAGGCCTGGCTCGTGGGGGTCAATTCTCTAGGGTTAGCAAGGGTAACAATGTGGCTATTCGTTACAAACAATTATGATTAACAGCATGATTCTGACAATAACAAGAATCCCTACAACGATGCCAAGTCGACTGGCGATATATCCAAGTGTTTAGGTGTCTGTACAATGCTGCCACCATGGCCGTCCAAGCACAGAAGCAGCAAGCAGCAGCAGCTTCGGTGTGAGACAAGGGGATGTGACATCCCCCAAATTGTTCACAAATGCATTGGAGGATGTGTTTAAAACGCTGAACTGGAAAGGACGTGGCATTAACATCAACGGCGAATACATCTCACACTTGCGATTCGCGACTTCGTCATCGTGGCCGAAACGTTGCAGAATTTACGGTACATGCTGAACGGCCTAGCTGATTCTTCTCAACGCATTGGTCTCCGGATGAACTTGGAAAAAGCCAAGGTTATGTTCAACGAACATGCCATTCCGGGACCGATTGCTATACAAGGCGGTGCTTTCGAAGTTGTTAAGGAATATGTCTATTTCGGGTAGACTTTGCAATTGGGTAGAAACAACTTCAAGAAAGAGGCTAACAGAAGGATACAGCTGGGCTGGGCAGTAAATGGGAAAATACGTCGGCTTTTACGTCGCCTATTCCACAAAGTCTAAAGACGAAAGTCTTCAATCAGTGCATCCTACCTGTCATGACATACGGAGCCGAAACGTGAACACTCACGGTAGGGCTGGTTCAGAAATTTAAAGTCGCTCAGCGAGGGCTATGCTCGGAGTTTCACTGAGAGATCGACTTCGGAATGGGGTGATCCGACAGAGAACGAAAGTAACCGATATAGCCCATCGGATCAGCAAGCTGAAGTGGCAGTGGGCCGGTTATATTAGTCGCAGAACCGACAACCGTTGGGATAAACGACTTCTCGAGTGCGCGTATCGGCAAACGTAGTGTAGGATGCCCTCAGACTCGGTGGAACGACGATCTTCGCAGGTGGCTGGCAAGAGCTGGATGAGAGTAGCCGCGGATCGTGCTCATTGGCGTGCACTTGGAGAGGCCTATGTCCAGCAGTGGATGTGTGTAGGCAGATGATGATGATACATAATAATAAAATTTAAATGCTCACACGAATTATACTATGAGCTGAACTTTCACACTATGGAAAACATTCCACTAACTTTTAACCCTGATCGCACCTGGTGTTAAAAAGGGATGATATCATGATATCCTACAGTTTTTACCAGTATTATACCTCAACTATTTTTATATTCAATTGCCGACATACTGTAATTCTAAAATTGCTGTTTTTACAAAAGGCTGTAGTATAGTGCCTTGCGAGACAGTTCTAGAAATATTCTTGACACCAAACAAACCATTTCTCAACTTACACAAATATTTTCTGTCGATTCACAAAGGTAAACTTCGTGGGTGGCTACGATCCAATCAAGCTGTCTCCGCCGCCAACACAGAGCGAACCACCCTCACCGCTAGCTACCTTCACCCAGCAACTACAAGCTATACAGAACCAAGTCCAAACCGACAAGATGGTAGAAACGGTCACCGCCGCAATCTTCAACTCGGGCGAGAGTACCGCCGACCAGATATACCCGCCTATCATGCCTATGTCGGACTCCATGCGGCAGTTGATCTCGGCGAAGACGCAAATGAACTCGAATGGGAAGATGGAGGCGATGGTCAACGACGAGCGGCCCCTGATGATGTACGAGCGCCTGCCGCCGCGCGAGGATGCCTTCAACCCGTTCAACGCCATCACCAAGATGGACATGGAGACGCAGCAGATCGAGCACCGCCTCGCGCAGCAGAGCGCGCATATGGACGCGCTCGTCGAGGACGCCATGAAGGTACGCAAGCATTACGCGTTTATTATGTTACAATTGGTTAATGGTTAGTCAATTGAGAAGCTTTTTAGTAACTTACAAAATTGACACATTTTTTTCTTACAAAGTTAGTGTTCTGAAGGAATGGCAAACTATGACGTATCCAATTTTGCCCCGACTATTGCGTCCCGTCAATTGAGTTTTTATTACCACCTTTTAGGTGACAGAAATTCATGTTTTAAAGATTTGTTACGTGGTTTCATTTGTACGTTTAATGTTCAGGAATTAATTATCGTCGTTGTCAACATCAGTATTGTTTGTCGTATAGAAATAAAAAGGTTTATATAGGAGTTCAGAAGGACTTCTTGGTGGTAAATTGATGGATGAGTCATGATTACAGTTTCGTTTTATTTAGAAAAAACAATTGTTTTGTTGTATTAATACACCGTGACTGGCTAGACGACGGACGCGTTAAAGGAGGTGTATCAGAAGCCGATACCTGTTCCATTAAAAATAAAAAAACACCACCTTAATTTTTTTCTTTTTTCCTAACTGAAATGGTATTTCTGTTTATTTACAATTTACTTCGCGGGCAAGCGAAGCGACTAGCGAGTCGTTGTCCGCGCGTGCGGTAGACCTTACTCGTGCGTGTAGTACATGCGAAAAGCAGATAGTTCACTTTTTTTTAAACGCGTAATAACTCGCGTGTTTTAAAAAGTGTATAGCACCTTTTTTAACTAAAAGAGATGTAGATAAGTTACTAGTTTATCTTTTTAAAGGCGTCCGTCGTCTAACCGGTCACGGTGTATAAATGTAAAATATGAATGGATTATTAACCGTTACGCGTTCGTTCGTTATTGAGTGTTAGCAATAAGACAGTGCAAAGTTGTGATTTTTTAGTAATATCCCACATATTTTATGATACTCGAGGTTTGGAGAGAATATCATTTCTCCCATCATCATTCATAATTATCTATTATTTAACAAAGAAATATTATACAATATTTCACTTACTTCGACATTGGCTAAATGTGCCAACCGCACCGATCCATTAAACAGAAGCAAAAACATTCTTAAGTATCTATGACTCTACTTCTACTTACTCACCAGATAAATTAAAAATCGATAATATCCTAAACGCGACTTTACAATAGTTAATAAAAGTTAGTATTGTTTTTTGTCACCGGCCCAGATTCTTAAAGCTAAGTATGTTGGTACCGAGCAGGCGACGGCGGCCATGCTGCCCGGCGACGCGGCCAAGCTGGACGAGCTGGTGAACTCGCGCGTGGACGACCTGGCCGGCGAGCGCGCCGCCTCCTCCGTGAAGACGCCGCCCGCCGCCGTCAAGTCCATGATCCTGAACGCCGCCGCCGAGATCCTCACCTCGGACACCACCATGAACGCGCTCGTCACCTCCGCCATCAACACCGCCAACATCCTCAGCACCGAGATGGACGGCGCGGCCATGCAGGCGGCCGCCGACGACCAGCCGCCGCCCGAGCCCGAGCCGCTGGTGGCCATGTCGCAGGCCGTGTCGCAGGCCGTCACGCAGGCCGTGTCGCAAGCCGTGTCGCAGGCCGTGTCGCAGGCCGTGTCGCAGGAGATGACCGCGCCCGTGCAGGGACTCACCGACATGAGCGACCAGGACCTGCTGTCCTACATCAACCCGAGCACCTTCGACCAGGGTGAGTACTTGGCGGTCTACTATTGACGCCCGCCCGTTAGCTCTAGTCCGTTGCCATTTGTTAATAATTCTAATAAAACTGCCGAAGTGACGCTTTCGTTTTGGTTCCTATTAATTATAATGGTCTGTAGCGATTTCACTTAAAGTGTAATTAGTAGTAAAAATATAACAACGCTAAATTCGCAGAGCGTTTCGCGATCGATAAGCCATTTAATAGTTACCTAATAAAAAAACTTTAAATTATTTTTGTATAAGTATTATATTGTTTTAAAGAATACAATTTGTAAAAAAACCTGGTCCGATCGCAAAGGGGTATATAGGTATTATCAATATCAATAACAAAAAATATATCGAAAACTGCACTCGAAAAAAAAATCAGCTGTTCCATACAAAACATCAATATTCATTCGACCAAAATGTATGGAACAGCTGATTTTTTTTTCGAGTTAGAGAGTTGATCTATTAGAAAGAGTTGTTCGTTTGTATCACGGGAGTCATCTCAGAAGTTTTGGATGGTGATAAAAAAGTCGACCTATATAATTCATGAAAATAAAAAAGTTATGCTAATTTAAAATGCAAGTTTTTTGTACCCACATTGCTCAAATTACCCCAAATCAAGCAAATTTTTAAAATGTGACAACACATCAATAGCGGCGATGGGGCGGGCGGCGTGGCCAAAGATCCTACGAAAGTGCCGACAAAGGTGTGTCGGCACTTCGGCAGCGCCTTTGACGATGCCGCCGCCGGCACGTGCAAATCACGACCTTATCATGTCATAGGTAATTTCTTTATTAGGTCAGTTTCGTTCGCGCAAGCATTGCTTCCGAGTACTCGTTCTGTGTTGTTGTGATTGTGTTTCGCGAAATGTCGTACTCTAATCCAGAGTATTTTAAATATACTCAAGAGTATTTTAAGTATGTTAATGTGGGTAAGAGTCACTGCAACTACCTATGCAGCGGCTCGTAGGGATTACGAGATGCGTTTTGAGGTTCCGCAAGGTACCCCAGCCTTTTATTTATTCTGTGTACCGGTGCCGTCTGAGTGCGTTTCAACGATTTTACACAACCTTGTGTATGTTACGAGAAGTGATCACAGCACGGCCAAGAAACGCATCGTGCTGATGTAAACATCGAAGAGGAGGTGTTACAATCCTCCCCTGAAGTAGATACTTACTCTTTCTGTGGCGCGACAACAACTAGGTAATACTTATCGGTAACAGTTGTGATACTGCTAGTGTGGAAAGTGTTAAAAAAAGATGGCCAACAACACTAAGCTCGTGAATTATGACGTTGCTATGGTTACCCGTTAGTAAGCGCCCGCGCCGCTTGTACTTCCATGTTAGTGTCCTCATTTAATAAAATTTTGTTAAATTTTCATCGGGGTAAAGTTTGTTAGTGAACAAACTTATAAGGGTATAATTTTAAAATTTAAAAAATTTAAAATTAAAATTTTAAAGATTAGAATAGAACCTAATTTTGATATCTAATAACATCTTTACGGATCAGACAGGGTTTTTTTTTACATATTGTATACAGGGTAAATTTTACAAATAGGCTTTGAAGAGCAAATCTGAATCTATGAAGAATAGCCATCATATTGAACCAGTCGATAGTATAGCTAATAAATATATATTTTTTAATATTATTGCAGATATTCCACTCTGCATGAGACTTTTTCTCGCTGTTTCTTTCTGTATCATCCATCACCATACCATCCACATAATTTATTATAAAGCATGTCAAAAAGACTGACTTAATTTTATACTATTTACTATATTATTTCCTAACACTAAATTGATTTTCTTATTTATAAATTTCATAATATTATTCTATTTACAAAAAAATATTGTTTAAAAAATATTTTATTCTTCTTTTTCCTTCTATTGAAAACAAAGTAATGTAATCGAAGTCTATAAATATATTTTTTATTTTTTTATTATTTATTTTTTCAAAAATTAAACCCTATTAGTATATTATTTATTACTTTAACATCAACATCCAATAAACATAGTATGTATCGTAATTGTTGTCTGTGCAACTTCCCTCTGCGCCTCTGTAATATGTATTCTGTTAGTATCTTATGTATGTATGTGTGGTTGCAGTGTAGACGCCGCTCGCCGCGCCCCGCGGCTCATACTCGGCTCGTACTCGGCTCATACTCGGCACGTACTCGGCACGTACTCGACGCGTACTCGTCCCGCTGTTCGTGCGACAGACACTCGATATTATGCCTAATTGAATGCATTTCAAAGTGAGGTGTTGAGGGCTCAAAAGCAGATTTTATGTGAATTTTTAATGGATGTTATTTGTACCTAGTTGTTACGTTTAGTTACGAACTGTAGAATACTATAATCTCTGTTAGTTGAGTGAGTGAAAACATGTTGTGACGTTGGATGTTTATGAATTTGTTTTATGATTCTCATACATATTAAATGTGTTTATGGATGGAGTGTTTAGGGCGTCAATTATATTTCATGAAGTAAGTCAGTATTACAGGGCTTATAAAATTGTTCACTTGTGTTCAGGAAGGGTGGAATGGGCTTATAAAAACAGTGCACTGGTAATTCAATGCTTAAAAAATTACGATCAACATAATTTTTCCACAAAAATTCAAGGTGCACATACCCGGTGCACCGAAACAAAGTGTAGTTAAAAAATAACTTATGAACTCTTGATTTCAACAAAGATTATATAATTGTTCGTAATATTTTCTATTTCAAATTTTATTGTGTAAATAAGTAATGTTAGCTTCGTATTTATATTGTTTACTGTTAGTATTGTAAGTAAGGTGGCGGAGCTGCGGGCAGCAGTGGCGGTGCAATACAGGCACTCGCGAACTTGTATTGAAAAGGTAATAAGGCCTCAGCCACGAGAGCGTATTGCGTCGCGGCATGTTTATATTCACTACGCGTATTGGGGAACTGGGATGTAGTGACTGAATGAAAGGCTGTTGGTTCTTATATGTTCATGTAGGTACTTGGTTAGGTATAACAACGATTTATAAAAATAGGTAACTTGAATAATAGCCTGTGCCCTTCGACGAGTTATCTATCTTTATAAAACCGTTGTAATAACTAAATAACCAACAGCCTTTCATTCAATCACTACAAATCAGTTTCCCAACATTTGGCGACCGTGACAAGACAACGCGTTATATTACCACAGTCATAGTCAACGGTGTGATAGAAAAAACGCATTGAACTAGGAGTCCGCTTGTAGCATCGCAAGGCGCCCAGCGGTCGTGTCCGAGCGGTGACGCTTCATGGGTATCAAACATGTATCACTACTCACTAGCGAGCGGCCTGCCCACGACTACGTCTCCGTATCCCCTGATAACAAGGGAACTCTTTAAAATACTTTCTGAGTGGATACCTTAATATTCTGTCACTTATACGGGAATCAAAAGATCTGATTAGACACTGAAAGTTTCCACTTTGATCTGAGCTTTATAACGCACAACTCGCTCGCACAATTAAGATTTTGATATGTACAAAAACTTGGAAAGTTCCTTAAAGAAATTATTTTGAATTTTTCCTAGGGGTCATGTACAGAAGGTCGTTTTTGGAAATAATTTCTTGTTTGCCAATTATACCCTTTATAGCGTAACGTGGTTTATGGGCGGCAAGCAACTAACTTAGTCCTCAAGTCGTAGAGAACGAAGTAGAGACGAGAGATAGGGATACGGATGTCCATACACGGGCGCTACTCGATGATAAATTAGTCAAAGAAAATTAGGAAATATTTGTTGAAAGATTTAACTTTTGTTTATTAGATCTTAGTATGAATCTATAATAATATTATAAAGAGGAAAGCTTTGTATTTTTGTATGTATGTTTGCAACGAATAAACTCAAAAACTACTGGACCGATTTAAAAAATTCTTTCTCCATTACAATGCTACATTAGCGCTGAGTAACATAGGCTATATTAAAAAAAAATGCGGTACGAAGTCCGCCGGGTCAGCTAGTATTGTATAATTGTAGGAGCTTTCATTTGACTTTGCTTTAATTTTATGATATTTTAATTCAGCAACTGACTAGCGCTTGGGCTATATCGCATAAAAACTATTTAAGCATTATTTAGTTAAATATTGTTTAATCAACGTCATACAAACGTCATTTTGAATTTGAGAAAAAGAGACAAAACAATGATTAACTAAATTACGCTTAAATAGTTTTTATGAATATGGGGGTAAATGTCGATAAGACCTAATATAAAATCGCACTCTACCAGAGACCCTTGACAACTGAGGATCACTGTTAGATGCGGACACTCGCCAACCAAAGTGTTCCCAAGCGAGCTCGCCCGCCGCCCACCACCACCACCCGTTAATTATAAAACAAAACACTTTTGCAGTCCATCCTACCCACATATGCGTGATTGGACCAAACCGTAATAAATATAATCATATCTGTAATATACGGTCTGCTATTGGTCTTTGCATGATTTGTCCGTGACAGAACGACAAATGCGAAGTGCACTGCAAAAGTGATTCTGTTTTATGTTCTATATTATGATTGTGATAATTATATAAATATATTATAACTGTTCGCATAGTAGCTAATTTTAAATGTTAAGAAAAACTGTACTGATGTGATGTTAGAGCAAAGATTTATATTATAAACCTATGTATAACTTTATGATAAAGAGTTCATTTTAATGGAAAAAAATCGAATGCTACATATTTAAATGTGCCATTTACTGTAATCTTAGGGTATAAAGTGTTTTGCGGAACGATGAGATCGTTTAAGTTTACACCATATGGTTTTCGGCCGACATACAGCATACGCACGTGCCTTGAATTAACTCACTAGCCCCGACTACAACTAGTGGTTAGCTGATAATATTATATCTATGAGACACAGTATTCAAATCAGGGACCACACAACACCATAACTTTATACAAACTGCATTATATAATGTAAGATCAATTTTTAAACAGTGTACTATTTGTAATACCAAATTATATTATATATGGAGATATATTATATTATGAGCATAAAACTTAAGCCAATTTTGAAGCCATCTTCATTATATATTATCATAACTGTTTTACAAAGATTTATATAAGTATTTTATAAAATTCTACACATTTTATATTATTTATAATATGTATTTATTTTTCATATAACAGTAATTATGATTATAAATAATAATAATATTATAATTATTATATAGACCGTCCAATGAACTTAAATCAAATTTCAATATTTAAAGCTCAATCTCAACATTTTTAATTAAATTATGATATCTATGTATCGTATTAGCGCCATTAATGTATTAAGGTACTTTATTTTCCGCATATACAGTAACGGGCCGTCTTTAAGGTCATCTGAATACATATTGAAATTGGTACAATTCTTTCTAAAATTATAAAAAAGATGTAT
This sequence comes from Eudonia mercurella, assembly GCA_963082485.1. Taxonomy (NCBI): domain Eukaryota; kingdom Metazoa; phylum Arthropoda; class Insecta; order Lepidoptera; family Crambidae; genus Eudonia; species Eudonia mercurella. The sequence continues at coordinate 2,129,346 of OY720024.1, read as the reverse complement.
AATGAGCCAGTTGCTACAGTGTGTTAACCTTATAAGGTTCTTATATATTTATATTGAAATATATACGTCAAATTATAATTAAAATACAATATATTATATTCCTTTACAACATTTTGTAGTAATCTTTCTTATAAAATTTACTTATTCTCATTTTAAAGTTTTCGAATACTGTTACCTTGTTACATTTTAAAACGATGTACAAAAAATGTTGCTGGTGCTTATTATTGATAAATGAAACCATCGAAATCGATCTGATCTGAACTGAAATTTCATATTACCATGTTAAAAAATACTATATCCAGATATAATACCAACAGCAAAGGTGCTGGGATATTAAAACAAGAAAACAAAATATATTATTTAATAAATATTTATCAGCAAGAAGCATTATACCTGACATACAATAGCTACATCATTGTTTAGTTTACACCAGTTAATAATGTTGCATGTATGAATCGTTTATCTCACTAGGTGCCAACGACTGATGATGCTATCCGAGTATGTATGTAACGCGACGAGTAGCAGCTGCGGTACACGAGATGTGCGACCCAGTCAACTCTTATTTATGTATGGATATTTATATGAAGGGACATTTGATACGTACTATTTGTATAGAGCTCTAGTCGGTCTAAATCATACAATGCAACTTGCCGAGAGGTTATTGATAACGTGTATGTTATTTGTTTTGATGTAATTAATTAAATGTTATGAAAAATTTTGGTTGTTTTCATTTACAAATAAACATTCGAATTACTTTTTGAGAGGCAGCAGTCCCCGGTTCGTTGTAAAGATATTGAGACGATGTGGTATTATTATTTAAGTTTATCGCACATGGCTTTGCTTTTATAATACACTCTAGCTAATTAATTAATTTGTGGGGTAAGTAAAAATGCCAGAAACTTTTCAATTCATTTATTTAATTGATCCTATTATACATAATCATATGAGCAGAAGTCCACCATAGTAATCACCTATATAATTATTATATTTACCCTAGCATAACCCCAGGTCATTGCTACTCAGATGGCACAGCTTGAGATCGTTGGATAGTGTTGCAATAGTACCAGCATAAAATATATTGTATTGCAATCTAAAATATACCTTGTTGCATTCACATACACTCGACATTATCCATTGAGGAATTAGTTGACAGTATTTTAATAGCTTAATTAATCAGTGTAAAAGTTATTGAATTGAGTAGGTAACGTCTAAATCATGTCGTCAGTGCTATAATGCCACGACGACGCGACATCGTAAATACGACGTTATGAACGTTGACAGAAGGTTGTTAATCGGCTGCAGTGAGCATAGTAGTAGTGTAAGTAGTAAGAAACGTTCCTATTAGGGCCATATATGATACATTGTAGATAATAGAGAAGGCCCTAAATCTTAAAACAACCAAGTCGTCACTCGCCATCGTCTAACACAAAAATGGTTTCATAGTAGGAATAAGGAAATTCACAATTATGCTAAATGGTAGACGTATATATATTATATATATATATATATATATATATATATATATATACGTCTAACATATATAACTTCCCAATTGGCCCACACACCTTCAACGATCAAAAACACCTTTAAAAATAAACTAACTACATTTAGATAAATCGAGCGATCTTTTAAAGCAAACATTGAAACAGATGTTGTGGGACATTTCGTTACTATTTCTTTAATTTAATACCTAATTATCTACAAAATGCATTTTCTCTAATGTTATCACGGTAACCTAATTAAATTTTGACACTATCTTAGTCAAACAAGCCAAGTATAACCGTACCCTACTTTTCTCAAACACAAAATAGTGTTGGAGAAGAACGCTTAGTGTTGCGAGAAAGACCTAAGGCACACGACATAAGGTTCATTTTCACTGAAAATGATACAAGACTCAGGCAATTCCATAACGCACAAACAACACACTCACATGTTGCCTGAAATATATTGCTCATAGTGATAAGGCCGTCCTATGCACGTCTTAAATTAATTATATTATTAAGTATCCTTTTCATAGTTTACCTACAATACAGAATATTATATTGTATTCATTACATACAGGCAATTCTATAATATAAGTAATCAAACATGTCTATGTTTGATTACTTATATTATTAAGTTTAAATTATCGTTTTATTGCACTTTAACCACAAACTACATTTTAAAATGTGTATATTCAATATAAACAACGATTATATAGCTATGTGCACCACGGTTAATCCCCAAAACATGTTTAAACAATCCCATCATCAGGACTGCATTGTTCTAATATTTATTCGGTGGATCGCGCTCTATTTCATTATCTCTGGAGTTATGGACGGATTGATAACCAGATCTTACGTAAGAATAAACTCTGCTATTTATTAACAATTATTTGTTTTGCTTATCCTGCATACATACTATCCTGTGTACATAGATCCTCAACCTAAAATGTCACCTCTCCTGATGACATTGCGACTCTGTAGGAGTATTGTGAAACAGAATAGGTGCTAATAACACCTAAGTTATAAATGCAAACATGATTTTTATTGCAAACATATAATTCGGTTTCGACATAAATATAGCATTGTGAATGAAAAAGTAACAATAAACCAAAATAACAATTTAAAATAATCAAATATATATTGTTTCTTCTTAACAAATTTAAATATTAATAAAAAAAATTGCTACCAGGTGCTCAAGAAGTAATATTTAATATAGTATGGAGTAATAAAAATTATGAAACAATGCCGGCTAAAGGTTCGCGCACATTATGTCGGGCCGCAGCGCAAAAATCCGTTCGAATTGCTCGTACGTATTTTATATGAACTATCGCACACTATGCCGGGGCGCAGCGGGCCGCATATTCCGCCGCGGATTTTGGTTGCGTGCGATGCGAGCCCGCCCCGCCCCGCTGCGCCCCGACACAGTGTGCTATAGCAAGCGGATTGGAGCATAGAGAAATATATAGGGTATAGATAGAGAGCCCTCTCGTGGTGCTTTTAGGCAAACCAATTTGACACCACCATCTCGTAACTCTCGGTAACGTTCCGAAACTAAGCACCTATCTATAGATACGTACCTACATAATTTTATATTATTTCTTATAGGCATGCATACCGGCTGTCGGCTATTGAAATAGTTATTATGTTCTAGTTAACTCTCGTAAGGCTCGATAATTCGTTTTTTATATCATATTTAGTACTGGAATTTCTGATTTAATACTTTCGAAATAAATAACAAAGAATGTGCTCACATTGCATTTTTTTTTATAAACAACAACTGAAACAGCGAAAGTTTGCATGAAAAGTCAATTTTATTAGTTACAGTTTAAAAGTACTCGATGTTGAGAAAACATCGATGTTTTTAACCGATGCATCGCAAAACATCGATGCATAGTCTCGATGTATTGCATCGAAAAGAAATATCGATGTTTTTTCTAAGTTGACACCCCTAGTACACTGTATTCAAAATCCGTCAACCCGGCCTGACACTAACATTTTGCGCTGCGCTGCGGCCCGCTGCGGCCCCACATAATGTGCTATGTAAGCATTTTGCGAGGCGCTGCGGCCCGCCCCGCCCCGCTGCGGCCCGACATAATGTGCGCGAACCTTAATAGCGTAATCAATTAATCAAGTAATTGGATCGCGAAAGGTTCGCTGAGCCTTAGCTAAGATTCCGACTTACAGATAGACTTGCAGAGCTAGAGATAGCTTACACGGTAATTTAACGAAATAAACAATTATTTAGTATCATTTATATTCAGTTTCGGTGTAAATATAGTATTGTAAATGCACAATAACAAATTAAAATGCAAACATGCCTTCCTGTGCGCAGTCTGGTTCAATTTACCATATTCGAGCGGGCGCTGGCGGTATCTACATCTAATTTAAAAGTCAAAGCATGAAACGTCTGTATATAAGCGGGCTTGTTGATGTAATTTCATTGGTAAATATTTAGTTTTTCTATTAACAGTATTGCTTGTGATCAATATTTTACTAGAAATAGTCAAGAATAGACCTATTTGTTTGGTAATAGAACAATGTCGGTGGGTCTAATTATAAATTGGCCCGTTGTTATTAAGAGCTCTCATAGCCATATAAGTTTGACCTGTTTCATCCTATTTAAGCGTGATAATTATAAACATTAATATGCAATAGCCAAATAGCAATTGAATTCATAAAAAGTATTTTCATTATTAAATAGATTTAAGTTTTTTTTGCACGTGTCGCCCACAGAATAAGCAATAACAACTTGTATTGCCATAATAGTATGGCATAAAAATAATAAATGAATGCAACTATGTGCATGTTTTTCTGAAAAATAAATACATATTTTTAAATCGGGATTGAGAGCATCTGGTAAACGAAGTTCACGCTTCTGTTTGCGTGAGTTGACAAATGCCAAGATGAGCAATTTAAGAAGGTCTAACTAAGAATTAGCAAGTAGTAAAAATAGTAAGATATCGGTGAATCCCTTAACTACCTTCCTAAC